>ML810378.1:109699-126860 GCA_009831015.1 Picea engelmannii
GATGGTGACTTGTCAAAAGTTAAAAGTAAAAAAAAAAAAAAAAAAAGACAGAAAGGATGCCAGGTAGCGATTTTATGACTGAAAAAACAGAGGTCAAACAATTCAAGACTGACTCTTGTAGATATTTTCTGGGATAATTTACTTTGACTAACTGTTTTTAGATTGGGTGAATCACTTAAATTGTTTTAATTTTTCCAAAGATTATCAAACCAAGAAACAACTCTGTTATCTATCATTGCAGAAGATACTGCAATTTGAATGGCGTTACCTTGGTTTTCCTTAACAGTCCTTTATAACATGTCTCTTGAGAAATCTCATCTATACCTTTTCATTTTACTTTCTTTGCACAATATGAAATTATTTTAGGTATCACCTGTTTATGCCAATTTATTTCTGACACCGACTTTCAGTTTACTCCTCCTGTTTGTTTCATATGCAGCTGGAGTCCTATAAAAAACAAATACGAATCTTATCCAAAATGTGTCGAAAGTTTATGAACGGAAAAACAGAAAATCACAAGCAAATGTTTAAATGAGAATATATGTATGTATAAAATATATATAATAAAATTTATTTATTTACGATTATTATTATTTTTATTTTTTTTGGCGACTGTTATGTCATGTAATTCTTTAGATACTGCCCATTGACCGGGGCGTTGAGGAATTCTCCATCTATATTTTCCAGTAGGAAAGAATTTGTTCCTTCTAGAGCCAAGACCCTGAATGGTCCATACTAGAGGTGGTCGAATTTACTATGCTTCGCTGCTTCCTCCTTTCTTGCATCCCATCTTAACACTAAATCACCTAGATGGAATTCCGTGTCCTTTGCCTTGCGGTCAAATAATGCTTTCATATCATCCTGGTACTTCTGCATCTTTTCATCAACTTCGACTCTATGTTGTTGAACCTCAATCAGCTGATTAATTATCCTGGTTACATGATTGGGCTCTTCGTTTTGATCCTACCATAACTTCATGACTGGTAGCGCTAGGTTTATAGGTAGAACAACATCAGTCCCATAGACCATTTGAAACGGCAAAATGCCGATAGACCTTTTAGTGTTGATGCCGTTTGCCCATAATGCGTATTTTAAGTGCACATGCCAAGACCTTTTATTTTCATCCAGTACCTTCTTGATTATACTTACCATGCTCTTGTTAGAGGACTCGACCAATCCATTCCCCTGAGGGTAATATATTGTGGAATGTCCAAGAACAATGTTATAATTTTGACAAAATATGATCATAGCCATAGATTTAAAAGCCTGGGCATTGTCAATAACTATCTTTCGGGGACAACCGAATCTTGACAAAATATTATCTTCCAAGAAATCGGTTACCACTAAATCTATTGCCCTTTTGGTTGGAATGGCTTCCACCCACTTAGTAAAATAACCTGTAGCTATTAAGAACCACTTATGTTGAGCACTGGAATGGGGATTAATCTTGCCTATGAAGTCTAGACCCCATTGCTGAAATGGGGCTTTAGCTTTTACTGGAACTAGAGGTAGTGCAGGGAGCTTCTATTTACCTGCGAATAGTTGACAAGGGTTGCAGGAACGCACTTTGGCATTGACGTCCGAAAAGAGTTTCGGCCAGTAGTATCCAGCCCTCAAGATTTTGTAGGCTGTAGCTCTTCATGCATGATGTCCTCCATAGAATCCCTCATGAAACTCGTCTATAACCCGCTGAGTTTCTGATTCGACTAAACAGACTAACATGAAACCGAGTGGATCCTTCCAATAGAGCTGACTTTTGGCGATACAATATTTGACTGCATGGAGTTTTAAAGTTCTGCATTTAGATGGTGATAGTTCGTCTGGGAATTTTAGGTTTAGAAGGTATGACACTATGTCTCTGTACCAGTCCGATGATAAGAACTTTTCTTCAATCAGGGTTGGACTTGTTTCTTCATCCAGCTCGTTTAGGTCTGTGTCTTCGCCACCTTCCTGTAGGCAATTGATATCAAGGGCTTTGAAAATTGACTCAGCTAAGAGTTTGTCTAGGCCTTGCCCTTTTATCAATTTGGTAGGTTTAACTTCCAGATCAAATTATTGGATTTTAGCAAGCATTTTCCCTCTTTTTCTGTCACTGTCTGGTTGTACCAATATATCTTTCACAGAACTAGTAGGCACGTACGTGATTATTTTTTAATGTAGCACATAGGTTCTAAATGCCGTTAATGTTTTTACCATTGCGTACACCTGTTTTTGTATTATGTCATACTTCAGTTCTGTGTCTCTAAGGCTCTTGCTAAAAAACGCAATTGGTTGTTCGAATCCCTCCTCATTCTTTTGTAGGAGCACCGCGGCGATAGTGTGTTCGGAGGAAAATGAGAAGATAAGAAAATCTTTCAGATAGTCTGGGCTTGCTAACACAGGCGCCTCACTTATGAATTTTTTAATATGCGCAAATGATGCTCTGGCCTCAGTAGTCCAATTTACTCCGCTGTCTTTCTTCAACATCCCTGTGATCAATTTGACAATCTCAGCGAAATTGGGAATAAACCTTCGTAAAAAATGTATTTTTCCTAAGAAAGATTGAATCTCTTTTACATTTCTAGGAATACTTATAGTATCTATTGCTTAAATCCTCTTAGGATCAATCCTAATTTCGTCCCTGGATACGATATGGCCCAAAAGATTACCTTCCCACATAGCGAAATGTGATTTCTTTGGGTTCAAAGATAGACCAAACCTGCGACATTTTTCGAAAGTTTGTTTAAGATGGATCAAGTGTTCTTCATCGATTTTTGAGAAAACCGTCAAATCGTCAAGGTAAATAACTACGAACTTGTCCCTTTCTCCTATAAAATATATGTCCATAGTGCGTTGGAAAGTATCCCCTGCATTCATCAAACCAAAAGGCATTTTGTCATACATAAACATACCCCATGGTGTGGTGAAAGCAGTTTTTTCTCTGTCTTGTTCATTCATAGCGATTTGATTATAACCAGAGAACCCATCTATCATAGACATTCAGTTTGTGCCAACAACTTTTTCTAACACATGGTCCATCTTGGGCAGTGGATAATTGTCCTTGAGAGATGACTTATTTAAGTTTCGGAAATCCACACATAGTCTGATTTCCCCGTTCTTTTTCCTGACTGGGACTAGGTTTGCCACCCAGTCCGAGTATCTCAAAGGTATGATTATTTTCACATCTAAAATTTTTTTAACTTATTTTTCGATCACTGGTAACAAAATGGGGTTAATTTGCCTAATCTTTTGCCTAAATAGTTTGACCTCGGGCTTCAAAGGTATCTTATGATCAATTATGGAAGTATCATACGTTCTCAACTCATCATAGGACCAGGCGAAAACATCCTTATATTGTCTGAGTAGGTATTTATACTTATCTTTCGCTTTGGGAGGGAGGAACTTGGATATTTTTACCACTCTGGGTTCTTTTTCAGTTCCTATATCACAGTCCTCCACTTCTTCTGGTTCAGGCTACAAAGTGGATTTCACAGGTACGTCGTTCTGGTCAAAAAGTCTTTCTAAAGGAATCAAGCCCTTCGGAATCTGGTTTCTTTTAAGGACCAACATACGATGATCCGCAATTTTTTCTCGGAAGGTTTCAGGATCTTCCACCTCTTGCATGATCCACATCGGGTCATTTTGATTTTCTTGGTCTGCATGAGTTTCAGATAAATCCCCTACTGCTGCAAGAAATTTTTTAATTTGTTCATCGTCCTCAAAGACCTGCCAGTGTCGAATATTTTCTGGTATAGAGGGTTTGTATCTGATTTCAATGTGATACTTCAATTTGAAATCCATGGGAGGAGAGAAGGTTGAGGATGCTTTTGCCAATGCGTCAGCATGTAAATTTTCTATGCGAGGGATAAAATGGACATTTACTGAAGAGAAAAAGTTTTGCATGAGATCCCAGGCACAATTTCTGTATGTTCTTAGTCTGGGATGCTTGGCTAGGTATTGTCGGTTTATTTGTTTGACTATTAACTCTGCATCACCATATACCTCAAAGTTGCTTATATTTAGATTTTTGGCAGCCTCTAATCCTAAGATCAGTGCTTCATATTCGTATACATTGTTAGTGTAATCTCTGTCCCACTGTAGACGATAAGAAAAAGTAACAACAAACTTACCTCCGAGAGCTACTAAAAGCACTCATGCACCCACCCCTTCAGAAGATGAAGCACCATTGAAATACATTTTCCAGACACCAGTGTTACACAGGTCTTCAATCATAAATTCTGATTCCTCTCATTATATATTGTTTTCTTCCTGACAACCATCTAAACCATCATCAAAAGACAAGATACAATTTCCCAAATCTTGGTCCGCAATGTAAATAAGGAAGTTGTTTGGGTTTTGAGGGTCACTGACTGTATATGCTAATCTTGTTTCTCTGTACAACTGAGTGAATTGACCACCGAACACAGGGATGGTGGCATACGTCATGTCCAACTAAAGAGAACCCCCCAACTTGGCTCCCCATGACCTAGATAACATCATGCCATACTTAGGGGGAATATCCGCGATAACCACATCCATCAGGACACTCTTAACCGGGACCTGGGCCAGGGTAACTACCAGATCTTTTATCATCCCCAAACACTTAACCCTTCTCGAGTCAAAAGAGTATAGATCTCCATAAGGTCTGGTGATCTGGAGACCCAAATTGTCCATTATAATCTTAGGCATAACGTTATGGGAGGCTCCAAAGTCTAACATGCAGTTATGTAGCAACTGATCATACACATTCAAAGTGATATAAAAGGGAGCAATGGTTTCTTTGGCCCCTTCAAAATGGGGACCAAAGGTGATGTTAGGTTTGTCATCTTCTAAATTGAAAATATCAGACTGACTTTCTAGCTCAGAGACACCCATCGCTCTGGTAATTTGTTTGCGATAAACGAGGTTTTTCACTAATTCTACCAAAGGGATTGGTATCTTAATTTTGTTTATTTCATTTTCTAAACTAAAGGCTCTGCTCACCTTGTCTATTTCTTTGGTTGAGACTTTTGATTCCTTCCTTTCTGACTTCTTTGTCTGGACTGCTTTATCACTCATGATCCTGGTTGAAGACGTAACTTTATTTACTGGTTCAGTTTCTTATGTTTGGGTTTCAACTTTTTTCACTTCGGACTCTTGAGTGCTTACTACTTTAGTTTTGTTGTTGGGTAATAAGGTTTCTTCCGAAGGAGGCTCATAATCTTGACCTATTTGAAGGATTTTCTTGGGTTGAGTAGTTGAGGTGGGCTTACTCTTAGATCTTAGGTTGTACTTTGGTTGAAACTCAGCCATTATCATCTCAGTTTTTGGTTGGGATTCACAGAGATCAGTGTGATTACCTTCTTCACCCTTATTCAATGGTTGTGGCGTGTTTAGAGATTTTTCGTATTCTTCTCGGGTCAGATATGGTTGAGTGCAGTCATCATCGAAGTTTGTGACAACATTATTCGAATCTCCGAAGTCTTGAAAATCGTTCGCTCCTATGAAATTTTCCTTCTTTAAGGGAGCTTGTATTTTTTGATCCTCATTTTTTATTTGTCTTTGTTGGTTCGGGGGGTTTGGGTTCCTCTTGAAATCCTTTTTGGGGTAAGAGTCAGCTTTGGCCTGTTCATGTTCCATTATGGATATTTTATTTGACAGTTCTTTAATCACTCTGGCCATATCGTCCACCCTATCATCTGCGGATCTATTTGACCCTGAAGGACCTGCTTGTTCTCTAAAGTGCTTGGTCTCTCAATTTCCAGCCTCTAATATAGCTTTAAGATTACCCAAAGCCATCATATTAGATTCTATTTCTACCGCATCGTCCTGCATTCGGTTTAAAGTGGCTCCCCTTCTCTCTCGCAAAAGGAGTGCAAAATCCGGCTCGAAAACTCCAGCAAAAGTCACTTTGGCCACGGGTTGGGACGGTTTAACCTCGGCTGGTATTTTATTGTATAGTTTGTTGAATCTCTGAATGAATTCCATGACTGTTTATGAGTTCTTTTTCCGCAAAGACCCAAATTCGGTTAAATAATAGAGATTGTCTTTTCTCTCGCCCCATTGTCTGAGGAAAGTATCTTCCAAAGCGTCATAAGACAAGATAGAAGCTGCAGGTAGGCTCCGAAACCAAGTTCGGACCTGACCTTCAAAGGCTTGGACAAGGAGTCTCGAATATATGTCCTCATGCTCGATACCGAATCTATTTGCGAATTGGTCGAAAAAATTAATATGTTCGGTCGCGGTCAGATCCCCTTCCCCGGTGAATTTCGATAAATTGTTTATGTAATTTTCTGGAAGATCGTGTAGGGGGATGGGAAATACTAATGGAGCGTATCTGGATGCAACTTTCGCAAATACTCTGGAACGGGCAATACTAATGGAGCATATCTGGCTGCAACTTTCGCAAATACTCTGGGACGGGGAGCAAGCCCTTGGCCTCCAGCTCCTCCTAGAGGGGCTCCTCCCCCTCCTCCTCCGATAAACCCTCCGCCTCCTCCTATAAACCCTCCACCTCCTCCTCTAGCAACTGCCATCGTTGTTTGTGGAAAGTTGTAAAGGGGGTTTTGAAAAATTAAAAGGGAGTCTTTATTTTCTTTACGAAGAGGAAAATCCGATGAGGAAAGATAAGGAACGCGAGGGCTCGGTTCCTCGGATTTGCAAGAGATGAAATCTGGAGAACTGACGGGTGTGGAAACTGAGTGTGTAACACACTCTTCAGAATTTGGCGAAGTTGGGAAATTCAACTGAAGAAAATATGGTACGTCAAAAGCTAACGAACTTTCAATAGGGCCCTTTCCTTTGTGTACTAATGGGACTGTTGGAAGGATATCACTCCTAATTTCGGAGAAATTTGGTGTTGAAACTTTAGTATCAAAGAGAGGACTGAGCGAAGTTGAGGGTTCGGAAGAACTTTTAGTCTTCAGTGGTGGGGTTTTAAGTTTGTAAACTGTAGAGGTTGGCTTAAAAGAGCTTCTCGCTTTTAGAATCTTTTCGGGATCGGTAACGGGCGTAATCTGCTTACCATCCAGTTTTTTTCTAGTATTCCTTCAACCGGATGCCAGTTTATTATGTGTGGAGTCGCCAATTGAAATATTAGGAAGCCTTAAAAAGGTGTGTACTCTTTGTTCACTATCAAAGGGTAACACTTTCAATGAAAAACAAATGTCGTTTTCCCAGGGAAAAAGATTTTGTAACTTCATTCCCCGGCAACGGCACCAGAAAGATGTTGTTCCTGAGTCTGTACTTAAGGCTTAGAAGTACAATTTCAAGGCATCCGAAAGTGGGTAAAAGATGAGGAAGAGAGAAACGTCAGCCTTCGGCAAACGAAACTAGGGGAGATTTCTATGTTGGCGTTGTCTAGCTTCCAACTGTTCCTAGATAGTTATATCTTGTTCAATGGCTGCCCATGAACATTCAAGTTCGGCCCGGTTAGTTGTTGTCTTAAGAATTGTGTCAAAGAGGTTTAAGGTAATGTGCATTTGGTCCGATAATCTGGGTTCGATATTTGGTTGTGTTGGCACAGGGACAGTCATGGAGGAACAGTAAAAAAAGGAAAAACTTCAGAGAGAGATTAAGTGCTGTCTCAATTTGGTCGTATAAAAGAGAATTTACGGTTTAAGAATAAAATAGGGATGCAAATCAAAGGCTCTTTCCCGTAACTGTATTATATTTTAATAAAATGTGTGAGATGGGAGAAAAACATTTAGCTGTCTATGATATAAGGCTCCTATCGGGGGAGGATCTCACGCATAAACAGAAGAGGAAAAATTGTAAGGAAATAACCGACGTAGCAACGAATATGTGTAGAATTCTGAAGATGCAGACTGGTCTTACACCTGCTGATAGCTGGTGCAGAGGAAAGACAGTAAAAAATTACAAAAAACCAAAATTCATTCGCTATAGTAGTGGTCGTACTAAATTATAACGAAGCACATCAGTTAAGAATATGAAATGAAATGAAATAAGATATACAAAGAAGCAAACTTGTAACACAGTCGTGACGGAATTGAGAATCTTCAGATCTTCTTGTATTAACTCTCAAATGTAAAAAAATATGTTACAAACGACACAAAAAGGTCTAGCCTTGTTTTCTTCTTTCAGTGATACATTTATACAATTTTACAAATAAGGTAGAATCTCAATGGTCACAAAATTTCGGTTATGACAGGGAGGAGTGCGATCGCTCCATTTCTCCTACTCTATCTTCACTTGGTACCAAATGTTTGTCATTGCGTGAGCTCGGTACAGGCGATACATCTTTCCACCAGCTGAGATATTAGCCACGATGGTTCTGCTTGACAGCTGGCTTCGAAGAAGTAACATTCTCGGGCTAACTGTTGCAGCCTATCCTCCATCTGTCCGTTGATGATGTCGATGGTGCATAATTGCGTGCTGTGTTTGATCATGCATTTATCCACTTGGACTATGTCCACCATAGTCATCTGAGAGATATCAGCTGAATCTCTTTCTTCTTTATCCTTCAGATCAAGCGAGATTTGTTCCATATTCATTTGCATTAGCATCTCGGCATCGCACCCGCTGTCAATGCCCAGTAGCTCGCCGTCTATAGAGTTAAAGGCCTCCTCCAAAGAGTTGGTTATCTTTTGGGCTTGTTGTTTGCCTTCGGCGATGTTATGCTCCCATTCCTTTAACATAATATTTCCTTTGGTTTGTTCTGAAATGGTGAGCCTGGGAGCACCCGCCGAAACCCTGTTGTTCGTAGCTATCACCGCCTCATAGAAGGTGACCCGAGCCACTCCGGCATCCCTCTCTCTCGCCGATAAGTTCTCGGAAACCTGATTTACCAATAAACAGTTGTCACAGATCGCTTCTACCTTGGCGAGCAAATTTTGTTGCGCCGCAGAGACTCTGCTCCGAATCTCGATTGCCTGGGATTTGAACATCCCGATGTTTATCATTCCGCTCTCGACGGTCTCTACCCTAGCCTGCAAATGTTTTATCAAATCCCTCTACTGGCTTGCTTGCATCCGACCATCTCGAACCACCAACTGTGCTTGCTCAATCTTAGTTCTGAGCACCTCTATTTCATTTTTATTGGCCAATCTGGCCTACTCTATTTCCACGCTCACCTAACCTTTAGCATTCTCTGTTATTGTGGCCAATATGGCTTCAAGAGTCCTAATTAGGCGATTTTTTATTTTAAGTTGGTTCTTTAGGAGTCCGACTGAGAATTGATTTGTCGAGGCAAATGCTCCTAGTGTCCCTACTATTTCAGTGGTGAATTGTTCATTCTTTTTGTTCTTTCATTCGGTCATAACCTTATACTTCTTGGCAGTTGACTCTCCTTCCTGGTAGACTTCCCTTTTCACTACTTCTTTTCTCTTTTTATTGAAGAAAAACGCGTTCGGAAGGATTTCTTCTACTCTTATGGGTCTCAGTTCTTCATTGAAAATCCATCCCTCATCGATATTTCCCTGCGTCGACTGAAAGGGGGTGACTGATGTGATGGGTTCCCCGATCTGTTTTGCTGATTTTCCTGGAGTATCGATCAGACTCTGCTTCTTCGGCTATTCTGGAGTCTTTATCTCAGTCTCCAGATTCTGTTTCTTTGGCGGTTCTGGAGTTTCTATCTCTATCTCCGGATCCTGTGTTTGTTCCCCCTCGTCCTGGTGTTTTCTTTGGTCAGAAGTTGCATCTTTAGAACCTTTAGCGTCCTTTTGTTTTGTCTCTGAACTACCTGGACCCTCACCTCGCAATACAGCGGGGAGATAGCTACGTCGGTGTTCCTGGAATTTCAATACCTTGGCTCTATCCTTGGGTGCCAAGGATTGGATCCGAACTAGAATTTCTTCATAGGATCCCACTCCTTGGAAAATGTCATCCGAGGGTGAATTCTCATGCTCAAATCTCTTGAGCCCGCAATTAGCCAAATGATTTCTTATGACCCTCTGTGGATCGTGCTTATTATATTCGATGGAGACCAAATTTAGGTCTTCCAGGGCTGCCGCCTCGGCTTTGGCATGCCCGAAATCTAATAAAGAATAAGAATTCAAAGGAACAGGAAACGATGGCCATACCTTTTTACAGTACCCTTTAAGTTCTTTGCTCACACCGCCAATTACTGTTTGTTGGGAAACCTCGTGACAAGCCAGCTTGTCAGGAATGAGAAATGGCAGTGCGTGTGGGGGAATAGAAGCCCCGAAGACTCTGAAGTAGGAAAATGCAGCTTCTACATACTAGTCCATGATGATGCTCAAATTTGTTACTATGCTATTCGAGATCCGGGGTGGTGGGTGACCAAAAATGGCGATGTGCAGGGGTACCATTACCCAGTTAAAAATCTCATAAGAAAAATTTTCTGCTTTGTTTTCCCATAATTTTGCATGATATACATGTATGGGTTCATCTTCGGCCGGATTCCAACTCCAGTTCATCAATGGAAATGGTGTCATAGAACAAATTGCATCCATAATGTACGTGGACATGAAAAATGGCGACGCCTTCCCGTTCTCCTTCTGTTCCCGATACTCTGTGACCTGATTGGTCAAGCTATCCGAAAGCATCTTTGCCCAGTTAAAAGAATAGCCTTCGGCGACCCGAAACATTAGAGGCACCCACGCCAGGAAAAAATGTGATGTGTCCTCTTTCCCATATAACCGGCATGTCATCATGGCCACATATATGTACTTTGGTTCTATTGAAGAAATTGAATATACGCCGTGGGTATCGGCTCTGAACTTCACGGTGTTTGAAACCCAATCCTTTATCAAACTGGACATGGTTTTATCATACTGTTTGTTTGCACCCAATTCATCACTTGGTGATCAAATAAAGGGTGCTTACATGCCCTGTTGGGTCTTGTAGAGCATGAAAGTTGTAGAGGAAAGGGTTAGAGAAAATAAAACAGAACTATAAACAAGAATTAAATTAAAACAAACTAAAACTATGAGCATATGGAAAAATAAATAACAAAGACAACAAGACCAATATCACCAATGTTTTGAGCTGGTCTATTGATGAAATCCAAAGCACAATGAAGAAAGGGAACTGTGGTTCCTTCTTCCTCCAAAGGAAGGCTCTTGAGGCCCTCACAAACTTGCTCTCCTTACAATAAGAAAATGAGAATGATGGTGAAAGAAATCCAAGCATACCCACTCAAGAGAGAGGTGGATAGCCCTATGAAATGGTGCCAAATGTGTAATTTCCAAAGAGTGAGTCCTTAACAATCTTAGCAGCATAACAATACATGAAATTCCTTGAGAAAATGATGTTTCTTCATGGCTTTTTATAGTATGGCATTGGGTGATTATGTAACTCCTTTGAGGTGTGAAAAGGGGCTCTTTAGGGCTCAATTAGGTCTTTGACCAGCCTACCATGCGGATTCATCTTAGATTTGATGTCAAATCATCTTGGGAGCTGATCCATTAGTGGTTGGGAGGCCGACCAATTTCAATAAATGCGTCGTTTAGCAGGTGCGTGGTTTTTTCTCCCAACAGCCGCGCATCGTGCGCGTATGCGTGCATTGTACGTTGTTGTTCCACGCATATGCGCGCGCACCCAGATTCTGTAAAGCGCCCTTCAATTTTTGGTTACTTTGTATAGTTTTTGACTCTTTTGAAATGCTGTGGAATTAATCATGTGCCATGAATGACTTCATTCCTGTTTTGACGATGCGGAGTTCTTGTCGACATGTGCGGACGAAATTTCAGTGATAACAGATGCCCCCTGATGGATGAGGTTAGGAGCATACGTATAGCCGAAATCCATCAATGTTTCTTTTAATGAGAATGGTGTTGTAAGGGAGAGCAAGAGTGGGACCGTGTAGATCAATCCTTTGGAGAAGAAAGGAACCTGTAGAACCTGATCTTCCAGA
Organism: Picea engelmannii; assembly: GCA_009831015.1. Taxonomy (NCBI): domain Eukaryota; kingdom Viridiplantae; phylum Streptophyta; class Pinopsida; order Pinales; family Pinaceae; genus Picea; species Picea engelmannii. The sequence goes on from ML810378.1 coordinate 121,494, forward strand.
AGGTGCGTAATAATATACAACTGTGTACAAACGAGGCGGGCATTCCCCATGCTCGTGTTATGTAACTCTGAAAAAAGATGATGAAAATGTTGGTGTAGACAACTGCAGCGCCCTCAGGGGCGGTAATGATAAAGGCAGAAGATAATTCTGCAAAGGAACATACTCTGAATGATAGGCAATGGTCGCAGTAACAAGCAGCGACGATGATGCAGGCAATGATGGCCCAGCCAAGTTCAGAGGTCTTCGGCAACTGATAATAATAATAACTGCAATAGTCGCAAAGTAAGACCCACCGCAACATGAGAAAGTGTTGGCGTCGAATGTTATGGGGGTCAACGACATTAGGGAGCAATGGTGTTTCCCCCTGTGTCGTCCGAGATCTCTCATGGAATGGAAAATGAGAATCAAGATACTATCGCCCTTCTGGAAAATTGTGCTGATGTCGACAAAAAGGGGGACACGACTCCCAGGAGCAAAGGGCTCCGTGGAATCTACTGAGGTGAAGAAGTGGCAGAGGTACATGGACAAAGTCAAGAAGTGGGAAGACTCAAGACTTCCCTTGGCTGGAGGATGTATGAGATAAACAATGGCCGCAACCGTGTGACAAGGTCGAGTGTCAGGGGGACGCCAAGACCGAGGATAAGTTGTGCCAGAGGCGGGACAAGGTGAACAAATTCAGAGGGTAGAGGTAAGTGACCTATGGAGTACTCTGAAGATATGGACGATGTCGGCGAGGGTAGATGATAAGTAATGTTCCAACCAAGGGTGACATGGGTTGCGTGTGGCCAAAAAAGAAAGCAAGTCGCCAACAATGACAACAAAAGAAAATGTAATGACTGGAAATAAAGGCGTTTGTACAATAAATAATGAATAATTTTGGGAAAAATGTACAAATACAGAAACGGGTGCCCCAGTGTGAAATGAGTGCCCCAGGGAGGGCATAAATTTCTTGGAAAACTGATGGAGGGTGGGGGGCCCATTGGTGAGTTTCTGTATGAGGTAGGTGGAACGAAGAGAGGTTCGCAGATGGGCAAACTGATGATGGATGAAATGGATGTTTCATGATCCTGCGGGGGTGCAGGTAAAACAAAATAGAACCATAAAGTGATGATCTGGGAGTCCAGGTGGGAAAGTTAGCAAAATGAGGAGAAGGAGTATGTGGTTGATCTGCAACATGATGAAAGACTATCGAGACTCCCATCCCTAAAGGGTAATGAAGAACAACATGAGTGTCAAAAGTGCCAAAAGGTGCTATGAATGGGACAACTCATGTGGGTGAGAATGCTATCGGGTTACAGTACTGAAGATGCAAAGGGAGGTGTGAGTACTGCAGAGCCGGGAATGGGTATCCTAAAGGCCAATATCAGAGGGTGTGACTGGAAATGCAAATGCAATACAGCGGGAGAGACTACATGCCAGTGCTGAATATATACCTGAAGGAATGATGTTGAGAGATGATGATCACGTACCTGCACATAGAACAACCAAATACCCAAAGTGAACAATATCTGAAGAGAATCTAAGATATGAGCATGTATTAGATAAATGTGTCAATGCGCGTGCGTACCTGACCATGATATGAAAAAAAGGTGCCCCGGGGGCACAGGATGACAAGCGGCCCAGGGACAGCTGTGATGTAGGTGGCGGGATGCTAATCCCGTGGCTGAAGACGGTTCGAAAAATGGACGCTGTAGAGAGCCCAAGCAACCAAAGTGAGATTTTGTGTCCAACGGCTGGCACCGTTGGCTGCCTCTGTAGGTCGGTGCAGCAGGGCCAATTGACGGTGCCTATATTCTATGGTCATAGGACACTGGTAGGTAAAATGAGCCAATGAATCGCAAAGAGAGCAAGGGCATCTCATGCGTTCATTGACTGAAGTAGTGACATAGCGAATTTCAGTGAGAGTTGTTGTGGAGGACGTAGCAGGGCATGGGTTGTTCTGAAAGTCCTGGCGTATGATAGCTAATGCCTGCCGGAAATGAGGCAGTGTTGGACAATGATGGGTGTAATGGCCATACTCAGAACAGATGGCACACGCGAATTTGGTCCTCAACCCTTTACTACTGGCAGGTTGAGTGTCGGTAGTAATGGGTGGTGTGGGGGTTGGATTGGGGGGAATCAAATTCCGTAATTCGGGTAGTGATGGGAAGTTGTTGGTTTGGTGACCCTCTTTCTCGCATAGTGTGCAAGGTGGTGGGATGCACGGAGGAAGTGGAGTTGTGGGCTCCTTCTTCTTTCTCCTGCCCCCAACTGTAACAGGGGGGGTAGGGAGTATGGGGGGAGTGGGGGTGAGGACAGGAATCGTCATGGGGAGGCCTTCCTATGGACAAGGGATCATCTCAGGTGGATGTAAATACCAAATTGGGATTGCTAGCACCATGTTGGGTAAGGTGAGCGTTGCGGCTACCTGGAAAGCTTCTATACCGGGTGGAGGGTAAAAGAAGGGAATTTGAGTGAGGGGTCGGGGAACTGTCTCCCAAATGGGACTAGGCCCTTGAGGGGATGTGGATTCGTGGACTGGAGGGGTCGACGACTGCACAGGAGGCTCCGGTGGGAGTGGTGCTGCGACTGTTGAGACGTCAGGAGTGACTGAAGCCTCCTGAGGAGGATGAGCATCCTCCTGGTGAGTTTCATTAGATGAGATGACGCATACTTGACTAGGGGGAAGGAGTGGTGGTGCTCCATGGTACGTCCCTAACAAGGATGGATCTTTGAAAATACCAGGACCCATCTCGACGAGTGGATATACGTCTTGGTTGGTGTGGATGAGGGGAAGAATGTTATCGAGATTGGTAGAGGGGTTGGGTTCATAATGTGAGACTTGGTCGACGGTTACAATCTTTCCGTTGTGGGGGAACATGATTGTCCCAAAGACGGAAGATGCCACTGCCTTCATAGCGTACATGTAGCTACGTCCGAACAAGATATTGTAATCGAGTTGAGCTTCGATAACTTCGATGTCAATGAGGATAGTTTTGCCTCCGAGTTCAACGAGGACATTTTGGAAGAGCCCTTCAAGAGATGATGGTCATCCGTCATAAGCTCGTAATGTGATGGAGGATGGTATCAGTTCCGGGGAGCCAATTTTCTGCCATACTATTTTGGACATGATGCATGTAGATGCTCCTTCATCGATGATACACCGATGGATGGTGATGTTCCGTATTTTGATTGGTACTTGAATAGCGACTGCAGCGGGAAGACGAGGTTCGCAACTATCAAGGTCAAAGGTGATGAGTCGAGTATCGGCAGGGTCGACTGCCCCCAAGGTGGAAAGTAGTGATTTCCGTTCTGTAGGACAAGTCTGGAGGACTTCCAAGACTGACATAGTAGCCGGGGATTGCGCTAAGTCGTCTACCAAGCTATAATTGTGAGCTTCCCTAGCCTGTGGGTTGTGAACATTCCTACGCAAAGGGATGTGAGGGATGTGTAATGGTAGTTTGGTGGATGGGCGAGGGAGTACCACCGGCGGTCCCGGTGGTGTAGGGTTTGTCTCTGGGGAGATGGGAGTAGACTCAGCTGGATACTGACGATTCCAGGTTTACAGAAGGATTTCTTCCTCACTGGTGAGGAGACTTGTACACTCTGCTGGATTGTTAGGGTTGTGGTATTGTCCCACCTGAGGTGGGGGACCTTGTGCATCCTGTTGGGTGTTTATCACACCTTGATGTGGGATAGGATTTTGCAGCACGACGGGAGGGGGTTGTTGCACGTACTGTTGTGGTGCTTGCTGAGGGGCATTTTGTGCAGGGGTAGGGGGGAGACTACCCGAATATTTCAACCCTTTGAAATCAGCGATATGGGGGCAATGGTGAGTGTAATGTCCGAACTCGCCACAAAGAGCACAAGGGTGGATGGTTTTAACATTATTTCACCCTTGACGTTTGTTGTTGTTACTACCCCCTTGGGGGTTTTGGTTCCCTTGGTTCTGTTGCCCCCAGGTGGTTGGTGTTGTGGGGGTTGATTCCCGCCTTGACCAGGATTGTTGTTATTCTTGTTCCGTCCTTTCTTCCTGTTATTGTTTGATGGATGGGTTGGGTTGGCTGTATTTAATTGTTCAAAATTCTGGTATTTTTGAGCAGCGGAAGGATGAACAAAATTTACCCCCGCATGTGGATGGGGGGGAGCCATGGGTTGTGGGGGAATAGGAAAAGGGAAGTACAGATTTTGTGGTGGTCCCGATCCATAATGCACATAGGAAGGCGTAGTGCTTTCACTAGTGCTATAAGTTGATGTCGAGGGAGTACCACTGCTTGTGGGAATAGGTGGATGTATGGGGGGTGCCGGTGGTAGTCCACTGATGGGTGGAGGTATAGCAACAGGATATGGCTGTTGATAAGAGGGTGAGGGGTAATAAGGAGTGCTCCCATATACCGGCGGGTATTGAGGTGTTCCATACATCGGTGGTGGTTGGGGTTGTGGACCATGGTGTGTTGTGGCACCGATTAGTCCGTCTGCTGCATGAGACATCCCAAGTTTGTCTTGGCCAAATGGCGTAGGTTTTGGAAGATCAGGAAGTACTGTATATAAGTACCCTAACTATGCATAAATGAGGTCATACTGTTGGGATTTACTGATGGCTTCCTCTTCAGATTGTGGGAAGGTGGAAGCTACATCCTTTCCAAGGAGAGCGACAAGTGATCTAAGAAACCAGTCAAGGCATTGCTGCTTGGTGGTTTCTGCTTTACACAAACTACGTCGCCTACGCCACTCATGAATGTGGTCAGCGATGTGGGTGGCTGAGGTTTGTTTGAAGTTAGACAGTAGTTCTAGACCATTGTCATGGCGGATGGGTAATTGGAATAAAGTTAAAAACTCTTTGGCCAATGACTCAAAGGTTGTGTGGGACCCTGATTTTTCCTCGACATACCATTTAGCTGATGGGCCAGTAAGTGTGCATTGAAATAGTTGCAGTCTAACGGAATCATCCATAATGCTATTGGAAGAACACCATAGATGAAAGGTCATGACATGGTTGGCGGGGTCGTCCCCTGCCTTTCCTTCAAACTTGGGTATGTCTGAAGGAAGTTTGGTTGGCATTGCAGGCCATGTGGCATCATGCAATATAGGATCATTAGTGAGCTTGGTGAGATCCGGTATGTTGAGAGAGGCCAAGTATGACATCTGTAGTGGGGGGGGAGGATTATCTCCGACCATGGTGTGTTGTGAACCTGACCCTTGATGGGGACTAGGTGGGTTGGTGCTCTCTCCTGGAGAGGAAGTGGGTCCCCCGCTTCTGTGCAAAGGAGAGCTAGTGGACGGATGACCTTGGGAAGTGGACCCAAGTAAGGTAGAACCAAGCAAAGTTGATCCTAGGATGGTAGCACTCACAGGAGTGTGTGAAGGAGGTACCGATGAACGAGTACG
>ML810378.1:129114-143749 GCA_009831015.1 Picea engelmannii
TTTTTATCCACCTAAGTGCTTATGTTTGTTTGACTATCCCCTTTATAAGTTGAGGGGTCTAAGTGGTGCAGTATTTAGAGCATGCATATCATCATTCTTAAGAAGGAAAATGATTTTCCCCACATCCAAGAACTTACAATGTAGATTTAGTTCAGATGCGCGGCCCCTAGTGTGGACAGAGGCGCATGGAGTGCCTGCGCGCTGACAGGATTGAGTTATAAAGCACATGAGCGCAGAAAGAAACTGCTGAAAAGGCGCATGTGCGCATGATGCGTGCCTGTGGGGTGGAATACCCGCGCGCCTGTGACAAAATTCCGAGAAGAAAAATCCGGATGGATTTCTCTCCAATTTCTTGTGAATTGACTGGTTAGCAGGTCGGTAGAGGCCGGTTTGTGAACCTGCAAGTTAATGAAATCAAAAGGAAAGCAAAATGAACCCAAATGAGGGAGGAATTGATACCTTATCCCCAGTACAGTCGCCAATCTATTTGCACCCAATTCGTCACTTGGTGAGCAAATAAAGGGTGCTTACATGCCCTGTTGGGTCTTGCAGAGCATGAAAGCTGTAGAGGAAAGGGTTAGAGAAAATAAAATAGAACTATAAACAAGAATTAAATTAAAACAAACTAAAACTATGAGCATATGGAAAAATAAATAACAAAGACAACAAGACCAATATCACCAATGTTTTGAGCTGGACTATTGATGAAATCCAAAGCACAATGAAGAAAGGGAACTGTGGTTCCTTCTTCCTCCAAAGGAAGGCTCTTGAGGCCCTCACAAACTTGCTCTCCTTACAATAAGAAAATGAGAATGATGGTGAAAGAACTCCAAGCATATCCACTCAAGAGAGAGGTGGATAGCCCTATGAAATGGTGCCAAATGTGTAATTGCCAAAGAGTGAGTCCTTAACAATCTTAGCAGCATAACAATACATGAAATTCCTTGAGAAAATGATGTTTCTTTATGGCTTTTTATAGTATGGCATTGGGTGATTATGTAACTCCTTTGAGGTGTGAAAAGGGGCTCTTTAGGGCTCAATTAGGTCTTTGACCAGTCTACCATGCAGATTCAGCTCATATTTGATGTCAAATCGGCTTGGGAGCTGATCCATTAGTGGTTGGGAGGCCGACCAATTTCAATAAATGCGTCGTTTAGCAGGTGCATGGTTTTTTCGCCCAATAGTCGCGCATCGTGCACGTATGCGCGCATTGTACGTTGTTGTTCCGCGCATATGCGTGCGCACCCAGATTATGTAAAGCGCCCTTCAATTTTTGGTTACTTTGTATAGTTTTTTACCCTTTTGCAATGCTGTGGAATTAATCGTGTGCCATGAATGACTTCATTCCTGTTTTGACGATGCGGAGTTCTTGTCGCCATGTGCAGACGAAATTTCAGTGATAACATTGTTCTCATTCCTTCTCCTTAAATTCTTCCAAGAACTCAGCGCCATATGTGTGGTCGGACGTAGCTGGTAGCTTGTACATGGTTTGCAGATGCTCCAGCCTAAAGGTCCCGATGGTGACTCTTTGCTCGTTCATGATAGTCCTGGTCAGTATGTCCACATGGTCTAATGCCCATCGGACCATATTGTAATATGGAAGCAACCGTGGTCTAGCTGCTACCCTGTGCATTCCGAACTGGACGACTATTTTGTACTTGGTGGTTAAGTCATCTCTTTCGTTGTCATCTGAGTTGTCGGACTAATCCACCAATTCTTCTTACAGAATATTTGAAACATATGACCAATTCGGGACCGAGTTGATACTTCGGGGTGAAGTATTAGAGACATTGTCTGAGCCTTGTTCTGAAACCTCAACATTCGCCTTTGTTGCTTTTCACGGAGCCATGGTTGAAGCTTGCGTTTTAGCTCTTCTGCGATAGAACTGCGTATACATACAGAAGTCAGTTTACTCAGAGGTGGTGAACTATGCATGCTATGAAAATGCATTTGTCATAATGAAATACAACTCTGATATATACTCAAAAAACCCGGTACCTTTCAGAACAAGTTTGTCAAATCACATTTGGAAATAAATTCTGTCATAAAAAATCCAATCCTATGTCGATTTACCCTATTCCCTCATCAATGTCATAAATTTTGGCGGCTTTAATTCTCAGTTGGCGCATGGAGGAAAAGGCTACCTCGTAAATCGTGCGAACATCAAAGTGCAGGATATACATTGATTTAGGCTTAATTAATTCAGTTTTACCGCTGCTAACAGTGGTTCAGTATTCGCTATATTGGGGATTTTCCTCTAACATTTTGAGTCTCTAAAACCCGAGACTGCGAAGATCGATTTTGGTTTAATTAAAGGTAATCGCGATTTGGGGCTTGATTAAATTTATAATTATTATATTCACCATATCGTGACTCGGAGCTTCGAAGATAATTTTCTAGGAGACTTACATGCTAAGCTGCGAAATCGGGAGATCGCGATAACATGACTTAATTAAAAGGGAAGATAATCTTGGATTAAGTAATTAATTAATCACGTTATAACTGCATCGTGACTTCACGAGTCAGGGTTTAGACGATCAAATTTTCAAAAAGGACAACGACGAGTGGCGAAATTCTGAGAGAATATTTTACCACGGTTTAGCTTTTACCCTCAACCTCGACATGAGTTACTTAAATAAGGAATTCGTGTTCTCGCCTATCGGGGTTATGAAAATTGATTTTTTGGTTTGGCGATCGTCGAGGTGCGAAACCCCGAGGACGTTTAAACATGAGTTGGGGAAAAATTTACCCCCGTTAATACTTTGAGTGAAAAGTTAAAATGACTTCGCTGTTTCGTGACTCGGGATGTGTGAACTACCTGAGTTATAGTATCCGATCTATGAGATCCCGAAGCAGAACGAAAGAGGAAACATTTTACGACAGATAGGATTTGTTTCGAGAGTGGAAAAATCATCGTTGCTCGCATGATCAAGATTCAGAGATCGTCTATATCTCATAGGGATAAATGAAAACCACTTTTAGATTTCAAGCATTAAGAATGAAACTTGTGAAGGGCTAAAAAAAAAAAACAAGGGCGGCTCCAACACCCTCCATTTCCATTTTTAGTTTTATCACCACTGTCTCCCTTGTGCTTTGAAGAGTTGGAGCCTTCACCTTGCAACCTTGTATTACTTTCCATAAAGAGTTTCATCATTTCTCTCATTTCCATGACAGCCTTTATGAGATCTTCATCTTCTGTAGGAATATGTTCATGACTCTCTTCATGAGACATACTTGGTGAATGCCTCCTTGAAACTTGCGATGATGATATAATCTTCCTTCTTGAAGGATGAGAATTTGGCTCTACAAGTTTACCTTCTCCTCTTGTGAGTTTCAACCTTATGAGCATCAAAAAACAAAACACTTGCAAATAATCAAGTCTTCAAAAACCTATGCTCTGATACCAACTTGATCTAAAAATGAAGAAGACTTGTATTCTTGAAATTATTTGCAAGATTTAATTCATGTGTTAAAATGAAAATGGATAAATTTTGCAACACAACTTTTATAGAAATTACTCATTCAATATGCATATAAATAGTAGGAATAAACAGTGAACAGAAAACACATAACACATCAAATGATAAAGGAGGTCAGCCCTATCTTTGGCTACATCTCCTGGTCTAGCTTCCAATGGATCTTTTGTATTATTTTCTCAAAGTGCTCAAATATGTGATTTACAATGCTCAAAATTCCAAATAGATGGCTCCAATGGCTTCAGAACATCCAAAAACCCCTAGCTGGGATTTTTCGGCACCTCGTTTGGCCAAAAATTGAAGAAGATAGGATTCCTGGAAGCTCCCCTTCAAACTTGTTGTCTTTGGATCACCAAAATGCACCCTTGTTTCCTCAACCTAGCCCCCACATGATTTTATGTGTTAAAACTCAGCACTGGATGCAACCACACAAATGGTACGAACTGTAGGATGGTTATGGGAGTGCCTAGCCCCTAACCTCCAAGGCCATGGGCATATGGGTCACCATGTGACCGCGCGCTCACCCGAAAAGGGCCAAGGTTCAAAGAGAAAATGTGCAATGGAAAAGTGGCAGCATGTGTTGTAACCTTTTAAACCAAACCCCACGCACACATGGTGGCAAGGTCATATGGCATATGTGGGAACTGGGGTCTGACTCCATTAAAATTGTGCGCACATAGTTTAACCACCGGTCACATATAACACCGAAACTGCGAGTTTAAAAACCATTGAAAACGCACGTGAATGTGGAGTCATATAGATTGGTAATAGAACCGTGGACTGGGGCTAAGCCCCAACCCGACCCCCCGCCGAAACACACCATACACAAACTTAAATAATTTCAAAACCATTTTATAGTAAGAACTACTATGGTGGTGCATTGGCAATGCGGACTTTGCAAAGGCTTTGCATGGTGGGGAGGTCCGGGGTTCAATCCCCACGGACTCCATAAATTTTAAACCAACAACCAATAATAGGGTGCCATGTGGTAGCCCACGACTGGGCCATGTGGCACCAAACCATAGAACAGAATATGCCACGTGTCAGCAGACTATTCGTCCACATCTACCAACCAATGAATGCCATGTGTCAGCAGACTATTCATCCACATCTGCCAACCAATGAATGCCACGTGTCGTACAGTCCTACCAATTCAGCTCTGCCATGTGTCGTATGGACATGCCACATCAGCATCTGTACAGATTGTACAGACTGTACAGTTAGCATCCCTTTTTTTTACCTATTTGACATTTTGAACAGAACGCGATATCTCTCTCATCCGACGTCCGTTTGAACCCAAACGAGTTGTGTTGGGTTCGTGACGACGAGACCTATGCTCCTGTTCAATTTGAAGCGATTTTGGGCACTTTGAATTTTGAGAAAAATTTGATCCCCTAGATCACTCCAACACAGGATCAAACAGGTTTGGAAACTCTAGCTAAGTTAGCTACAACAATCGTGGATATACCACAATCTTCCACACAGTAAGTTAAAGTTCGTAGATATGCACGAGGAAGAGCTGCATCATCAAAGAGACCCTGAATACTCAGCAAAGCATCAAGGCAATCAATTTTTGCAATCTTGAAGTTTTGTACAAAGCTAATTTTTCAGTGGTTTAGGCGAACAGGATGACTTTTCATTAACCACCGAAAGTAGAGCTTTCGGTAGTTAATACACCCAGAATTTCTCTGTGTTAACCACCGAAACCTATAACTGACCAGAGAAAGATAAATTTTGCACAGATCGAGGTTTTACTAATCCAAATTATTTGAAAACACTTGTAATGGATAGATGTTGAATTATATATTTAGATTCAAGATCCATTTTTGGTGCATAAGGATTAGAAAAGGTAGCCAAGTTGGTTTTGGCACCTATTTTGGTGGCAACAAATTAGGATTTTTTGCACATCTCAGCAAATTCAAATTTTTGAGTCATCAATCAGCCTTAGAAGGCTATTCTACACTGCACAAGGACTCTACAAGATTTGAAGACCATGAAATGTGGGATTGACCTCATTTTGAGGGTCATTCCTTATCTTTTGCAAGTTAGTTTTGACTTTCTAAACAGAAGATGAACGTGAGGTTCGATTTTGAGTTCTACATTCTACTGTTTTGTATGAAAGACATTTTCTTTAATATATCAATCCTGCAAGATTCTTTCATTTGTTATTGTCAGATCCTCCTTCATATTTGTCTATGCATATGAGTGGAATTCGTTCTTTTGTCTCTGTTTAATGGTCCTATGGTAACTGTCATCTTACTTTTGATTGTTAAGCAAGAATCATAAGCATCTTTGGCTAGTTTGTTGACCCATCATATATATGGTTTATGTATGTTTTGGTTAACCGATTGGTTTTCTTATCCATCTGTTATACAAACCTATCTGATAAATATCTCTTGAAGGCCTTGTGTTGCATGAATATAGTTAGACTGTCTTGAAGATACAATCCAGAGATTAAGATATTCATCTTGATCCAAACCCACACCTATTATTAAGAAAATAGTTTCCAAAAAGATTAAGTTACCAAGCATCTCTGACTTACAGCCTAGGAAAGTTTCCTGGAGTGATAACACAATGCAATAAAATCCTCATTATCAATCCAAAATTTGAAGGAATACGAACTAGATCATTATTCTACTCTTTTTCCATATGAACTAAGAAATTTTTATGTAGGAATGAAATACCTTCGGTTCCATCTCAAGTTGAGTTGCTATAAAAAAGAAGACTGGTCCTCGCTTATATAAAAAATGGAAAAAAGACTAAAAGGGTGGAGCTATAGATGGCTTTTCAGAGCAAGTAAGATGGTACTAGTAAAATCGGTGTTGGAAGCCATTCTAGTTTATTGGATGTCCTTAGCCTATATCCCTAAGGGTTTTTTAGATAAGTTAAGGAGGTTATGTTTCAAGTTCTTATGGGCTAGAACTCAGGAAAAGTTTGTTCTTCCATGGGTAAGATGGGAAACATTGGCTTCCCCGAAAAATGCTTGGAGGTTGGGGCCTAAAAAATATCTTCTTATTTTACAAAGCTTTGGAAACCAAAGCTAGTTGGAGGTTGATTACAAAAGTGAGCCTTTGGAAAACTGTGATCACCCACAAATATATTCATCTAGAGTCTCTAGAGGAATGGATCCATAACTCATTAAAAAAGAGACCCAACTACTCAAGTATCTGGAAGGAAGTCATCATATCCTTTCATGTTGTAGGGTATGGACTTGCTTGGTGCAATAGAAATGGAGAAAAGGTGCATATTGGAGAAAACCCTTGGCCTGGTAGTGGGGGATAGTTACTTGCTTCCTTTGGAACCGATTGATCATTTACACATATAGGGTTTTTATTACAATAACCATATTATCAATTTGGGACTTACTACCGTATAAATCCAAGGATGGAAATATGATATTTAGTTGGGGTTGGGGGAGATCCACTCATCTCACTGAAACAACTATATTAGAGGACTAAAATCCTCCCATATTTGGATAATGGACAAGGAATATGAATTGATGTTGGCATAGGGGTAGAACCAGGGTTCAATGCTACAACAACGCACCAACAAAACCCTAACTACTGGCCCTTTCAGCAACACCTGCGAAGCAAATGAAGTCTCACCCGAGGTAGAGGCAAGGGTGGTTGCAGGAATTAGATGTATGCAACCTTAGCTGGGACACAGATATGTGATTGTAACACCTTAACAGATAACTTAGCAATTATGATTCATCAATATTAAGTCTTATTTTACAACGCAGCTAAACCCTAACAACAGATCAACGCAGTATTCACATAGATTCAATAGACTCAAGCACTAAGCATACCAACATAGATCAGATCTAGAATTCATTCACATTATTTAGAACTAATCTATCATATCAGGTTCATATATCATCTAACATCGCACTAAGAATTGAATCACATAAACAAAAGAACAACCAAGAAGCACAAATAATTCATAACACAGGATATAAGTGGTTCACCCCACCCTGGGGCTACGCCCACCAACTCTTCATCTTCTTTATTATCTTCGATCAATCTTCTTTCATGAACAAAGCATAAAAATCCACTCCGCAGAGGACAAGAGATCTGTGCACCTCGCTAGATCATCCTTCCTTGAGTTATATCATAAAGCCTTCCACAGTCTCTTACAATCACTTGCACTTAGCTCTGCAAGCCTCACAAAGTATGCACAAAGCAATTACCACTTAGCACACTTGCAATTGACTAGTCACTACTAGTCACTACCCACTACTTCTTACATCGCCTAGAATTCTATTTATACATTACAAAATAGGCCTAAGCATGGGTAAACCCATGGTTCGACATCCCCATACCCATTACATAAGCCCGAAACCCAAAAAGTCCCTAACAAGGGGCCGAGATCCCATGATCTCCGCTTCGATTTTTGCTCTGCCTTCGACAGACTGCCAAAGTCCCAAAAATAGGTCAAACATGACCAAGGATCCTCAAAACTTGGTCAAGGGCCAACATGCCCCCAACACTCACCTGTGACTCATCCCGAGTCACTCTACTCTTGGTAATTCCGCCTCAAAATCCTAGATCTTGTTTTGAGTTGCTTCGACCTGTTGTTGTGCCATGACCACCTGCTCAACGAACTCTTGGATTTCTGCTTCGTTGACAGGTCCCTCTAAGCATTGTTCAACTGCAGTGATGACTTGTTCCAGTTCTTCTCCTCTACCTTCGATCTCTATGACTAGTTGGCAAGCCTCGTCTTGGATTGGTTGAAGCCTCTAAGTCACTTTCATGAATCTTCTCTGGATGGTATGGACCTGTTGTTGAGAAATACGTTGTTCTTGGGATCGCTTCATATTTTCAATGTCTAATAGGGGCTTCAACTGCACCTGTATTGTTTTTTCTTGCTACTTCACCTCCTGGAGTTGTGACTCCAGTGCCTTCAATTCAGGATCCTCAGTGAGTTGCTCATAAGTCTGGGAATTGCGATCACTCAGTTGTTTACATTCCATGGTGAGGTTCCTGATTCTTTAAACTGTGCTTCGAGCAGTTGCTTCTCGTTGATCTCGCACATCCTATGGAGTACTGGGCACTGTTCTTAGCTCCATATCTATGATTCTTTGTTGAAGTTTCTAGATGATTTCTATGAGTTGTGCTACTTGGTGTTCTATTGGTTCTTCCTCCTTCTTCTCCAAGCCCGTCACAGAGCGAAGTGCTCTTTTGACTGCTTCTTTTACTCTGACCTACTCCACGAGCATCTTTTCTTTCTCTTGTTGGATCTGCACTCTCTCTTCTTCGAACTTCGCTTGAAGAGAATCCTTATCCTATTGTGAAATCATGCGTTGCTCTATAAATTCCACCTGTGCTTGTTTTAGGACCTCTGTGATCCATTTTTTCTCAGTTTGTGCTCAATGAAGGTGGGATTCAGTCACATCATCCAGTCTGTGAAGTTGAGCAGGCTCATCTCCCAACTCTGGTTCATCTGAGGGTGGGTGTGCAATGGACACTACGCGGTTCGAATAAAGGGATTGTTGTACACCTCTTAGTTCTGATTCAATTCTATCGTACATGGCTTCTTGTTTTGATTCGTTTCTTTCAAAAATATCTTCGGAGGCATCTCCTACAACTGAAATAATGAATTTGAAGTCATCGAACGTGAGTACACTCTAGATCTTTGGATTATTGGCTTTGGAATTCTTCTGTGATGAAGGTTTTGTGGGGGAATCCTTCATTTTCTTAGATATATCGGTGTCGTTAGTGAGGTTTTGTGGTGGTGTTACAATACCTTTCTTATCTTCTTCTTGTTCATTTTCCTCCTTGTTCACTTCGTCATCACCTCCTCCACCAGGTGACTCAGATGTGGTCTATTCTGATGTGCTATGTATTTCTTGTACATCTTGCTTCTTTTTCTTATTGTTGTTTCTTGGGGCATCATACTCTTCACGAGTAACCACTGAATTTCCAATGAGGTCCAAGTCAGATAGCTCTGCGGGGTCAGCAGGGATAAGGAGTTCTGCAGGACAATCTTTAATGATTTCTTCCAGGTCCTCTGTAGTGAGCTTGTAGTAGTACTGAATTTCTTCTTTTCTTTCATCAGCACGCAGTAATGTAAATAAAATGCCTATCTGCATGGAATTTTATAAGAGGCCTGAACCTGTCCAAGGTGTTCTACGTTATACGAGGGAAGGACTCAATAGCTCTCCTAAGCTATAGGTAGTAGGTATGAAATACTATGTTTGAATTCCATTGTTTTCCCATATCTCTTGAATACTAGAGTGTGGTGAACTTCGAAGCAAGCGAATTAGATGGATTGATGTTAGGGAAGGTCACACCTTCCGGCATCTCCCAAGCAGTAAACATGATGAAGATCAGGAGCCAGCTGAAGTGAAACTCATAGCCCTGATCCTGAGCTTCACAGAAATCCAGTTCGAGATGGTTAACTAGGCACTTCACCTAGTTCATCTGTAGGCCTTCCACGCATTTCCCAACGAGGTCAATGAAAAACCCTGTAACCTGTGTGGGTCTATTCTTTCTTACTATCTTTCCTACAATTAATTGGCATGTTAGGCACACTGCGCCATTCTGGATGGAGGCTACCTTGTAGCCTCGCATCCCCTTCTCAACATTGTTGTATGTTTCTTTAATCGTCTATGCCAATGCATGGTCTGCAACTTTTCCTGGGTAGAAGTCTTGTGGGTCTGCTCCCTGCATGCTTAGTCTGGTGATCCTATGGATCAACGTCAGATCGACAGTGATACATCTATCCAACCATAGATAGCCACCATGGAATCCTGACAGCAGGAGCTTAACGCAAACATTAACCTCCTGGTGCATTCCAAAATGTGGAATCTTCATTACATTCAAAAGGGTGGACTGTGCAAGGTTCATGATCCACAGATGGGGGATGATTTTCGTCTTATTTCCCTTCTTCTTGGTCAGATATTTGTGAGGTGCAAGCATGCCATAGCTCTTACGGTATCCCAGGTTATAGTCACTAATATTCAAGGTTGGAATCCTCTCTAGTTGTGGTCTGACTGTGCGTATCCCCTTTGGGAGGTACACAGTGATGACGATGCAGTTGAAGTCCCTTAGGAAACTGTCGCAACTCACTGCACCAGCCAAGGGTGGGATGTACTCAGGTAGGATGGACGGTAATAACTTTGTGTTCATCAAGTCATCTCTATGCTTGGTTCTTTTCTCAGTTGCAACTCAGGATGGTCCGGATCTATGAGCGGTCGACAGGGAGGCTTTCACTCCTCTTGTTGATGAAGCTTGTACACCCACATACATTACTCTTTCAATCATGAGGTTGACGAGTATCTCCTTCACATATTATTCGATTGCACTAAGTTCTTCGGACATACACGCTCTTGGTTGAATATCTTGGGTTAAAGATCAACTATTCGATGCAACAGGACTGATGGCGATAGATCGAGGGTCACTGCGTGAAATCAACTGAGCTGAGAGCTCAGATAATCACAGGTGGAAAAAGTGTTCTCGGTGAAAGGCTCGATGGAATAAGTAGACAACTAGGTAACATATCTTTCCAATAGGCGAGAAGCCTTGATTAATGCAGTTATGTTTGTTACAACATGGTCCTAATGGTCTGATGACGAGCTTTCTAATCATATCTGTTGTTCTAACCATTTGGGCTAAAAGTTATAATGCATCTAATGGTCATATTACTTCACCATAGTGAAGTTTCATGCTGTGATGTACTGGTATCCCAACGAAGTTCAAATTCTGGAATCCTTCCTTCTGCGCAATTCCTTCTGGAACTTTCAGTAACTTTTCTATCTTTTCTTTCTTCTTACTGATGTTTCTAGCCTTCTTCCCAGAGATATTCGTCTCGGTATTCCTCTTTCCATTATGATTCTGATCTTCTCTTGGCATAGTAACTTCGTATTATTGATGGTTGTTACTAGGGTTCAATGGAAATACTTCTTCTCTGTCTGGTGTAGGTGATCTACTCTCTTGTACAGATAGGTGTCTCAAGTCCTCGTGTGTCCTTTCAACTTCGACATCCAAGTTTCTGGTTCTAAGTAACTTCGACCTGTTCTCCTGTTCTTCAATCAAATGTGTGATCCTCCTGGTCATGAAATCTTTTAATTATTGTTTCTTCTACTCTAAGAATTCCTTTTCCTTTCTTATGTCTTGATCCTTTTCAATCCAATATTTTCCTAGTAACATAGCTAATGGGGCGTTGTTCTCAATAAATTTAACAACCTCAAAATCTTCTCCTGTCGAGGTTACATGAGCACTCATAGATATCTGGGTAAGTCTTGCACACAGGGTTATCAGTTTTCCTCTAAACAATCCTATTCCTCCAAGTGAAGGAGTCATAGCAGGCTTCCCTAAAATTTCCCAAGTTCTTTCTGTCATGATATTCACCTGTGTTTCCTCATCCAGAACGCAGTCAACGTCGAAGTCTCCTATTCTTGTTTCTATGCATTCTTTTTCTTTGAAGGTCTCTGATAAGTTGATATCTCTATGATCATTCAGGATTTATTTCATTTGCAATAGTACAGTCTCTGATTTGTTCTGGGGTTCTACCATGATCTCATTTTCTTGACCTTCCTTAGGGTTTTCTTGTCTCATATTCATTCTTTCAACCTTAGCAATCATTCTAGGGAAATCCAGAACTTCGTGATCCATATCTTTACAACAAAGACAACTAGGTATTCTACAAGGGCATTCCTTAGCAAGATGTCTCAGTCTTCTGCAATTGTAACAAAGAGTCAATCCTCTCTTTCTCTTAAATGATCCCTGACCTTTCTTGTACTTCACACTAGGATCATTGTAGCTAACCTGCAAAAAATTCTTTCTAGGATCCTGCATCCATTTATTAGTCCAAACATTCTTTCTATGCATAGGAATAACATATCTTTCATTATTTCTATCAAATCTACTCATATCAAACCTTCTTTCATCTAGTTGTGCCCTAGTTTTCAGGCTAGGACAAAATTTATCAAACATACCTAGATCCATATTCTTGAAACAAAAATTTCCACTAATCTTACTTTCAGTAGAGCACAAAGCTTCCAAATCTAAAACTTTTCACTATTCTTACCTTTACCAAAGCACAAAGCTTCCAGATCTTAAATATTTTCTTCAGATCTAACTTCTCTTCTTAGCACAGAGCTTCACAATCCAAGTAGAGTACTGCACACTAGGGCAACAGATATACGCACGAATCTTTCCCAGTTTTAGGTCAGATATTCACACAGAGCTTCTTCTTTCTCAGTTCCCAACAATCATAGTTTCATGTCCCGACAATAGAACCATTTGTTGGCACAGGGTCAGACCTAGGGTTCAATGCTACAATAGCGCACCAACAAAACCCTAACTATCGGCCCTTTTAGCAACGTCTGCGAAGCAGCTGAAGTCTCACCCGAGGTAGAGGTAGGGGTGGTTGCAGGACTCAGATGTCTGTAACCTTAGTTGGGACATAGATCTGTGATTGTAACACCTTAATAGAGCACTTATAAATTATGATTCATCAATATTCAGTCTTAGTTTACAGTGCAACTAAACCCTAACAATAGATCAGTGCAGTATTAACATAGATTCAATATACTCAAGCACTAAGCATACCAACATAGATTAGAGCTAGCATTCATTCACATTATTCAACACTAAGCTATCATATGAGGTTCATCTATCATCTAACATCACACTAAGCATTGAATCACATAAACAAAAGAACAACCAAGAAGCACAAAGAATTCACAACATAGGATATACATGGTTCACCCCCACCCTGGGGCTACGTCCACCAACTCTTCGTCTTCTTTATTATCTTTGATCAATCTTCTTTCATGCACAAAGCCTCAAAATCCACTCCGCAAAGGACATGAGATCTTCACACCTCGCTAGATCCTCCTTCCTTGAGTTATAGCACAAATCCTTCCACAATATCTTACAATTCCTTGCACTTAGCTCTATAAGCCTCACACAGTATGAACAAAGTAATTAGCACTTAGCACACTTGCAACTGACTAGTCACTAATAGTCACTACCCACTACTTCTTACATCGCCTAGACTTCTATTTATACATTAAAAAATAGGCCTAAGCATGGGTAAACCCATGGGCCGACATCCCCATACCCATTACATAAGCCTGAAACCCAAAAAGACCCTAAAATGGGGACGGGATCCCACGATCTCCGCTTCGAATTGTGCTCTGCCTTCGATAGCCTGTCGAAGTCCCAAAAATAGGTCAAACATGACCAAGGATACTCAAAACTTGGTCAAGGGCCAACAACTGATGTGGAAACATGTGTTGTATGGTGTTTACACACCAAAAGTGGGTTACATCTAGCTCAACATAGATATCCACCTAAGGGAGTCAATAAGATGTACCTTAAAATTATGCATATTTATGTCGTGCATGATCAAAAAAAAGTATCAACATGGAATACTATGAAATGAAGGTAGAAGGAGGGACTATGATGGTGTGCCCTGTGTAGAGAAGATGAGGACTTAGTTCAACGTCTATTTATACTATTCCCTTTCATACAGGAAATTTTGAAGGTAGGCTTTGCAAAGTTGGGACAGGAATGAAAGTGGCAAGGACTCTCAGGGGAGGAGGCCTAGAGAGAATGGGTTATCGACCTAACAAACCACTGGATAAATGTTCTACCACTTATTGTCAGTTGGGTGGTGTAGTTGGCTAGGAACAAATCCATATTCCAATATAATCCCTTGATCCCAAAGATAATTGTTGCACAAGAACTTAGTATTATTTCAAATTTCCCATGAGAAAAAGGGAATGAACATGTTCGAATAGTGTAGGAAGAACAAGTGGATCCCTCAAGACCTTGGGATTTTTTGATGGGGCTTCTCAACATAATAATAATTCTTGCAGGAGAGGTGCACTACTTTATCTCTCGGGTAGGAATTTATTAAAAATAAAGATGGGGCTAGGTTCGGGAACAAAAAGTTATGTTAAGCTCACGTATTCAAAAAATTTGTTACTTTTTGCAGGGGAAAAATATGTCAAATCCATTAAATTTTTTGGTGATTCCATGACAACAATAAATTGGGCCATAAAAACTAAAAAAAATCCACAACATCATTTTACTTTATTTACTTGATGAGGTACATATATTTTTGGACTCCTTTGGTTATTTCACTGTGTGACATGTTTACAGGGAGCGAAATTTGGAGTCGGACTTTCTTTCTAAGGAAGGCATTCA
>ML810379.1:50306-80357 GCA_009831015.1 Picea engelmannii
TGCTAAAGAGGTTTGGAATGGAAGATTACAAACCAGTTATCACTCCCATGCAAACCAGTTGTAAGTTGAGCAAAGATGATGATTCAAAGTCTACAGATCAGAGGCAATATAGGTTAATGATTAGCAGCCTACTATATGTGACAGCATCCAGACCAAATGTAATGCAGGCAGTTGGACAGGTGGCACGATTTCAAGTAGAACCAAAGGAATCACATGTATTAGCAATAAAGAGGATATTCAGATATCTCAAAGGAACAAAAGAGTTTGGATTATGGTATCCAAAAGGAAAAGATCTATCACTTATGGCCTACACAGATGCAGATTGGGTAGGTTGTATTGATGACCGATGAAGTAGCAGTGGAGTAGTGTTCTACTTATGTGAGTGTTTGGTATCATGGATAAGTGAGAAATAATCATCGGTATCTCTATCTACAGTCGAGGCAGAATATATTGCAGCAACAACATGTTGTACACAGGTTCTTTGGATGAAACAAACTTTGACAGATGTATAGGTTGAGTATGATGAGCCCATTCCAATATATTGTGATATTACAAGTGCCATCAGTATCTCAAAAAACCCGGTGATGCACTCCAAGACTAAGGACATTCCAATCAAGTATCACTTTCTACGGGAACAGGTTGCAGAAAAGAACATCAGAGTTGAGTATGTGAGCACAAAAGAACAAGTGGTAGACATCTTTACAAAACCACTTCCATGGGAAGCCTTTGAATATCTTTTCCAAAGACTTGGAGTTATTTCTACTCCAAAAATGAATTCTTTTTGGATGCTTATATTATATGTCTTAGATGTATGTGAGGAAGCACCATAAGAGGACAGTCTGTCAAGGGGAGCAACCCCGGATGGAAAGATACCTTTGCCATTGATGACAAAGCGGGAGAGATTTATCAGATGTAGAGGATAGAGGCATGGTTCCAGGAGGATCAGATTTATCAGATGCAGAGTACAAAGGCATGGTTTCAGGGGCAGCATGAGTGATATGATTTCAATGTTGCATCAGAGTGTTGACATCAATGCTAAAGGGGGAGATTGTTGATTAAGGTTGGTTGTCATTGATGTCAACCCTTGAAGAAAGACCCATAGCACAAAGGTTTGGGTAATGGACCCAATAGTGTTTGATGTAAATATGACTCATTATTGTTTTTTCATGGTTGATAAGAAGTAAATATGGATGAACTACAAAGTGGTCCCCTTATGGTGAAATCTCTCACGGGAAGACGCTTTGTGGAGTAAGAGAACCCATGATTAATTGTGGAATAATGAGATGAAGGAAAGTGAATTTGTTAGGGAAAATATCCTAGATGGATAGGTCTTGTCATGCTATTTCTGGTGGTATGTAGAATGTCACATAACTCCTCACGGTTTGAGAGTTATGACCTTATGAAGTTGGAGGACCCTCATATGTCATCTAGAAGCCCCAAAAGGTCAAAGTAATCAAAGTGGTTTAAGAGATTTTAAAAGGTAAATAATAAAGTGAAGTGATGAGTGTATTATAATTCAAAGTGAATACAAAATAAATTATTTCAACAATAATTTTAATGGATAAATTAGAAGTGGACCCAACCCCAAAATAAGGAAAGTGGGGCCAAGTGACCTAGAAGATGTTTTTAAGGAAGCTACTTGGAGAGTATAAATAAGAGGCAAGGCTCTCTCATTTAAATCACACTTGAACATATTGAATATCTATAGGTGCCTGAGGTATACAAATGATATATAAGCCAAAATTATGAGGAAAGTGAAGAAAAGAAGGCCGAAATGCAAGGAAGGATAAATTCTTTTGACGATGCTTTCTAAGGTATGTTATTTTCAGGTCATCTCACCATTTTCGCTATAACATTTTTTATATAATGATTCAGATCCTAAAATTGCTATGAAAGTGAGAAAACATATACAAGTATCTACGGTTAAGCATTCATCTTGTGGGTCGTTGTATTTTGGGAGTTACACTCTGTGAAAAATAGGGTTTGTGGCCAGTCCTGAAACTAGTCAAAATCAAGTGTTTTGGGTAAAAACGTCATAACTTCTTCATAACAGATCCACATTCAATGAGAAAAACTATTTTGGTTAGGGTACAGTTTTTAGTATTCTTTGTAACAGTTTTAGATCATTTCATTAAATATTTTGTGTGGGGAACGCTCTACAAGGTCGCTCTCTAGAATAAGCCAGAATTCAACAAGGTATGCCATTTTTTCTATAACTCCTTTTATGAGAGGTTCCAAGTAGTTCCACTTGGAGGAATTTCATAAAACACACTAAAGAAAATTTGCTATTAGTTTCAGATCTTTATACGTTACAGGTTCAAATTTATGATTACTTCAAGTTAGGATTGTTGACTAATCCAAAACTAGGCATGTGAGACCAAAGAAAAGTTTGATGAAAATGCTAGTCTCTTGTTTTTCAAGTTAAGGAAGTTTTGTAGGAATGTGATCATATACACCAGGTCTATTACAGAGCTACAAATCATATTTGGATGATGAAATTGATGAGGACTTTTGGTTGAGGTACATGTTGAGTACATGGTTGAGACAAGTAGTTGATGAGTTGACACATACATGAGGTGTATAGTTGATGATGTTGGTACATATTGATGAGTCATAGTTGATGAGTAGTTGACACATGATTGGTACATACTTGGTACATGGTTGGATACACCTATTTATGGTATAGGTTGATTACAGGTTGGTGCATGGTTGATGCACTTGTTTATGGTACAGGTTGATTACAGGTTGAGGTATAGGTTGATGCATGGTTGATGCACTTGTTTATGGTACAAGTTGATTACAGGTTGGTGCATGGTTGATGCACTTGTTTATGGTACATGTTGATTATAGGTTGGTGCATGGTTGATGCACTTTTTTGTGGTATAGGTTGATTACAGGTTGATGCATGGTTGATGCATGGTTGATGCATGGTTCAAATTTATTGGTATAGGTTTACAATGATATATCTCACAGTGATAGTGTGACAGTGGTTCCATCATTCTACTTCTACTTCAGGGTGGCAGGACGGGGCAAGGATAGGTGGTTGTAGCCACCTTCCGGTTGTAGACGGAGAACATTGGGGGTTGTAGCTTCCTTCTAGTTGTAGCCATAGATTTGGGGAGTTGGAGCTCCCCTCAGGTTGTAACCTGAGAAACTAGGGGGTTGGAGCCTCCTTCTAGTTGTAGCTGGAAAAAAAAGGAAGTTGGTGCTTCCAATGAATGTAATTATTCAAGACATATAAGAAAAAACATTCTGTGGTTTTCTTTCGATTTGTGTTTCCACGTAAAACATTGGTGTACTGTGTATGTGTGTGATTGTTTATTAATTACTTCTCATTATTGGATAATAATTTTACATTGATATAACATTTGAAGAAAAAGGATTATAATTACGTTATTATTGATTCACCCCCCCTCTCAGTAATCCAACAATAACAAAGAATTCACTTGCTTGGATGAAGAAGGGAACCAAAGGAGAGTGCAGGGAATTCCCAGGGCAGTAACCATTAGAGAAATTTCAGCACTGCAACTGAAGAAATGTTATAGAAAAGGATGTCAATTTTTTGTAGCTCATATGGAGGGGACACCTAAGGAAAAGGTGCCAAATTTGGAGGATTATGAAGTCCAAAAGAGTTTGAATATGTATTGAAGGAAGTACCAGGACTACCCCCAAGGAGAGACATTTATTTCTCTATAGATTTGATGCCTGAAGCAGTGCCAGTATCAAAGACTCCTTACAGAATGAGTATACCAGAATTGAAGGAGTTTCAAATGCAGCTTGAATAACTGCTGAAAAATGGGTATATACACCCAAGTGTATCACCTTGGGGTCCCCTAGTCTTGTTTGTGAAAAAGAAAGATGGAACGTTAAGATTGTGCATTGACTTCAGACAATTGAATAAAGTGACTATTAAGAAAAAATATCCTCTACCAAGGATTGATGACCACTTTGATCAATTGAAGGATGCAAGGATATTTTCAAAGATATATCTCATATCAGGATACCATCAGGTAAGAATTAAAGAATAAGATATTAGCAAGACTGCCTTTAGGACAAGGTATGGTCATTATGATTTCACAGTGGTACCATTTGGGTTGTCAAATGCACCAACTGTTTTCATGTGCTTAATGAATGGTGTTTTTTGAGAGTATTTGGACAAGTTTGTCATTATCTTTTTGGATGAAATTCTTATATATTACAAGTCAGAGGAAGAGCATGAACATCATTTGAGGATGGTGTTGCAAGTATTAAGGGAACATCAGTTGTATGCCAAATTGAGCAAGTTCTCATTTTATCAGAAACAAATTCATTATTTGGGGCATATCATCTCAAAAGATGGGATAGCAGTGGACCCTGAGAAGGTAGAATCCATTAGAGAATGGTCAGCACCAAAGAATTTGACAGAGGTCAGATATTTCATGGGCCTTGCAGGTTACTACAGCAGATTCATTGGAGGATTCTCAAATATAGCACACCCAGTCACTTCCTTGCAAAGAAAGGGTATGAAGTTTCAGTGGATGTCAGACTGTGAAAGGAGTTTCCAACATTTGAAAGAATTATTGACAAGTGCTCCAATACTAAGGATTATAGACCCAAATGAATATTTCATTGTATGCATAGATGCATGTAATGAAGGACTGGGTGAAGTCCTCGGTGAAAATGGATTTGTGATATGTTATGAATCAAGGAATTTGAAATAGCATGAAAGAAACAGTGCCACTCATGATTTGGAGTTGGCAGCCATAGTACATGCCCTGAGGAAATGGAGACACTACCTCATGGGAAAGAGGTTTGAGCTAAGAACATACCACAATGGATTGCAATATTTATTTGATCAGCTAAATCTAAATGCTAGGAAAAGAAGATGGTTAGAATTTCTAAGAGAATATAAATTTGATATAAAGCATATAAAAGGGAAAGAAAATAAAGTGGTTGATGCACTCAGAAGGAGCGTGCATGAACTACGTGCTATAGCCATCAACATGTATCATACTGATATCAAAATAAAAATTCTAGAGGTTGAAAATATAGATCTGCAACACAGAGAATTAGTAGCAATACTACAACAGGGTAAGATACTTCGGAATATGGATATTTATAAGTTGGGAGTAGATGGAATACTGCTGCACAAGAACAGAATCTTCGTACCAAATGTCCAGGACTTGAAATGTATAATTTTGCATGAGATGCATAATGTTCCTTATGCAAGGCACCCTGGATATCAGAAAACCATAGCAGTGGTCAAGAGCCAATGCTTTTGGCCAGGTATGAAGAGAGAGATAGCAGGATACATCACAAGATGTATGGAATGCCAGAAACTTAAAGTAGAACATAGGCACCCAACAGGATTGTTGCAACCTTTACCCATTCCTGAATGGAAGTTGGAAGTGGTGACAATGGATTTTATTATGGGATTGCCTAGAATAGGCAAGATGCATGATTCGATTATAGTGGTGGTGGAAAAGCTTACGAAAGATTCCCATTTTATTCCACTAAAAACTACTCACAAGGCTATAGATGTCACTGATATTTTCATGAAGTAAGTGACACGATTGCACGGAATTCCTAAAACGATTGTGTCTGACAGAGACCCGAAATTCACCTCAAATTTCTGGAAAGGATTGTTCAAAGGATTCAAAACGAATCTGAACTTTAGTACAACTTATAATATCGAGTCTAATGGATAGACAGAAAGAGTGAACATGGTGATAGAATATATGTTGAGAATGTATGTGATGGACAAACCATCAAAATGGGAAGACTACCTACACTTGGTAGAATTCGCTTACAATAATGGGTATCAGGCGTCATTGAAGATGAGGCCATTTGAAGCAGTTTACAGCAGAAGGTGCAACACTCTAGTAAGCTGGGATAATTGTTGGCCTTTGAACAAGTTTTTAGGAACACTTGGTCATATTTGATCGTTTTTGGACATCGACACCCTGTCAAATATGGAGTGTTAGGTGAAGCAGAGATCATGGGATCTCGGCCCACTTTTGGGGCCCTTTTAGCGTTTTGGGTTAATGTAATGGGAAAGGGATGTCGGCCCATGGGTTTACCCATGTTCTAGGCCTATGTTGTAAAGTATAAATAAGTAGCTAGGAAATGTAAGAAGTGTCGATGGCTTAGTGCTAGTAATTAGATCTGTGTGATCAAATGTAAATGCTTTGTGCATTATTGTAAGAGGCTTGCAGGGTTGAGTGCAAGTGTTGTAAGTGATGAGTGCACATATTGTAAGGAGGCTCTGTGCTAGATCTACTCAGGGAAGGAGGATCTAGTGAGGTGTGCATAGATCTCCTATCCTATGCGGAGTATAGTTAATCTCTTTGCTATAATAAGATTGACCAAAGCTAATAAAGAAGAAGAAGACTTTGTGGACATAACCCCAGGGTGGGGGTGAACCACGTAAACCTGTGTGTCATTCTTTGTGTTGTTTCTTCCTTGTGTTTTCACTATCTTGTTAAGTGTTATGCCATGATTAGATAGATTTTCTTATGCTTTGTGACTCACTAGATGCATATGAATAGTATATCTGATGTGTATGAGGATGCTTAGTGCTGATCTACAAGAACTAATATGTTTTTTTGTTGCTAAGCATTGAAATATCTTATATCTAAGAAAGTACTGCGATGTTTTGTCTTATCTGCGAAGTACAATAAGGGTGAATAAGTGATGAATGAATGATGCTAAGTGCTATGTAAAGGATATAATCACAGATCTGTGTCCCAGCTAAGGTTGCAGACACCTCAGTCTTGCAACCACCCCTGCCTCTACCTCAGGTGAGACTTCATCTGATTCGCAGGTGTTGCCGAAAGGGTCAGTAGTTAGGGATTTGTTGGTGTGCTCTTGAGCATTGAACCCTGGGTCTGCCCCTATGCCAACAAATGGTTCTGTTGTTAGGACATGAAGCTGTGATTGCTGGGAACTGAGGAAGAAGAAACTTTGTGCAAAAGGAAGCCCTGTGTGTAGATATGTTTCCCTAGGGCGCAACTTTTTACTCGACCTGTGAGGCTTTATGCCAGGAATAAGGTTAGATCTGAAGAAAGGAAGATCAGATCCAAATAAAAGAAGTGAGATCTAAATGCTCTGTGCCAAGAAAAGTAAAAGTGGAAATTTCTGAAAGAAAGAAGTCATATCCGCAGAAAAGAGGTAAGATCTATAAGCTTTGTTCTCTAATAAAGGTAATAATAGTCAGAAGTTTTTAGATCCGAAAGCTTTATGCTCTGTAGAAGTAGGATAAGTGAAATTTTTTGTTTTTAAAGCATGGATCTAGGTATGCTTGATAGATTTTGTCCTAGCTTCAAAACTAGGGCATTAATAGATGAAATAAATTTTGATATGAATAGATTTGATAAGTATAATGATAGATATGTAATACCTATGCATAGAAAGAACGTCTAGACTAACAAGTGGATGCAGGATCCTAGAAAGAGTTTTTTGCAGGCTATCTACCATGATCTTGGTGTGTAGTATATAAGAAGTTGGGTAACATTTAAACGAAAGAGATGGTTAACCCTCTGTTACAGTTGCAGAAGACCGGGACATCTTGCTAAGGAATGCCCTGGTGGAAGACCTAGTTGTCTCTGTTGCAAATATTTGGACCATGAAGTGTTGGATTGCCCTAGAATGATTGCTAAGCTTGAAATAATGAATCTAAATGAAGAAAACCCTAAGGAAGATCCAGAAATAGTAGAAAATCATAAGGAATCAGAAAAGATATTGCTACATATGAAAGACACCTTAAATGATCACCGACATGTTAGGCTATCAGAGATCTTCAAAGAAAAGGAGAAAGTCAAAGAAAGAATAGGGGCCTTTGACATTGACTATATTCTTGATGAATAAACAGAAGTTAACATTATGCTAGAAATAACTTGGGAAGCTATAGGAAATCCTGGCACAATCCCTTACCTAGGAGAGACAGGTTTAGTCAGAGGAAATCTAGTAAACCTATGTGGAAGGCTCACCCGGATACCTATGATAGTCAATGGAACTTCGACAGAGGAATACTTTGAGATTATTAAATTTGTTGAAGAAAGCGCCCCATTTACCATTATCATAGGAAAACCTTGGATTGATAGAGAACAAGCCAGACGGAAATAGGAAGAAGAAGTTTTGGAACAGAAGAAGAAAGAGTTAAAATACTTTATGACCAGAAGGATCGCACACTTGATTGAAGAACAAAAGAGCAGATCGTAGATATTTAATACCATCAAATCCGATGTCGAGGCTAAGAGAACACTTGAGGATCTGCAGAAGATTGAGTTACCTATTTTTGATACAGAAGAAGCATTATCCAAGAAGCCTAAGAAAGAATTTCAACAACGCGAAGTAACTAAGACCATAGAAGATAAGAATTAGAATGGTAAAAGAATTACTGAGACGAAGCTCACTGGGAAGAAGGCTAAAAATTTAATAAAGAAAAGGGCTAATACTGTAAGGTTACAAGAGGTTCTAGAGGATACTTCGCAGACAAAAAAATTGCATAATTGGAACTTCGCTGAGATATCAGAACAATGACATAGAGTACTTCGCCATGAAGAAGCAATATAGCCATTGGGGCCAATATATCCATTTGAATTCCACTCCAAATAGGCAGGAAAGAAATAAAGGTTCGTCATCCAACCATTGAAAAGTTCCATAATGGGTTGAACAATAGTTAATGAAGGATCATAACCATTGCCAACAGACCATTACTAAGTTTCCCTACTTAGTCCATCACTCCATGCACCGAGAATACTTTTTTATAAGTGATAATTTGAGCATGAAACCTGAGATTAACTCACCTTGAGATATTTACCTTGTTCCCATACTATTCATTGTAGTCTTGGAATTCCTTTCGCACCCGAGCTAGCTGACCCAAGCTTGTATGTCGGACGAGCTCAGTACTGCTAAGAAAATAGTTGAAGAATTTTTAATTGACTTAATGACTGAGAGAGTCATGTCGGAGTGAGGAATGTCTACAGGTGTACATGCATCATCCTCAGGAGAATTTCCAACTTGCCCCTCCACTGCTCAAGAAGGACCATCCCGACTGCCTTTGGAAAGACGATCTAAGCTCATAAACAACTTTCCCACTCTGAAGATGATCCCAAGTATCTTGCCTAAGTATATCCCACCACTAAGAAACATAGTGAATTGAGACACTGTACCCAGAGACTTCGACTATACTGTGGTCACGTGTACCTCTCAAAAAGGGTGCACGCAGTTCGTGTTGACCAGGATAAGCTCACATTGCTAAAATTTAGTGATTTTAACCTTGGAGATTACAAGGTTTATAGTATGATATCCCCGCACAAGTACTTAACTATCAAAAAAGGAAGGAACCCAAAGATTGTCCCTCATTAATGGACCCATAACCTCACGCAGTCAACCCTCCTCAATGTAATGAAGATTCCTCATTTCAAGAGGCATCAGGAAGTGAATGCATGTGTCAGATTGTTGTTATCCTGCTACCATGGAGGATACTTATGTTTGGACCACCTCATCACTGTGGATCCAATTATGATCAATCAGATCACATGAATAAGAATGTAGGGCCCTAACCCACACGAGTTTTACCCTGGAAAGACCACAGATCGCACTCTCGTCTAGCGAATAAAAGAAACATATGGCGATGTAAAGAAGGGAACACAAAGTTACAAGGTAGCCTCCATTGAGAATGCAACAGTGTGCGTTGGTTGCTAGATGATCACAGGGAAGTTAGTATGGAATAAGAAAACCACATAGGTGACTAGATTTGTAGTTGACCTCGCAGGGAAGTGCAAAGAGGGACTACGAATGAACTGGGAAAAGTAACTTGTAAATCAGCTAGAGCTTGAATGCAAACAAGTGCAAGACCAAGGGTATGAATTCCACTTTAGTTGGTTGCTCATACTCATCGATTTCATCACTTGGGAGCTACCAGAAGGTGCCACTTTTCCAAAGATCAAACCCTTCGAACCACTGGCCGTGAAGTTTTGTACACTATGGTACTCCAGTGACATGAACAAGCAGTGGCAGTCCAATGTCGTCTTCCATGCTTATTACAACCAATTAAAGAATTCAATCCAATATACATCACGCCTCACACCAAACACACTTCATAGGTTTAAACCTTTGATCAAATTCAACATAGACCACCACTTCACCTATATCACAACACGCGTTGATGAGCACAAACAACAACTCCAGTCGTACTATAAGTTGACAGAAGAAGACTTGGAGCAGATTACCAAGGACTGGTCGGAAGACCTCCTTTTTCCAGTGGACCCCATAGAGATGTCCGACGTGGATAGCCCTAAATCCATGCTGGATACACTTGGATCGCCCAATACTAAGAAGGATGTGGAAGTTCAATATATCCATAGCACGTCCATGAAGACTACTTCGATCTCACCTGCAAAGGAAAGTGATGGTGAAGAACTAGGTGGCACAGAAGTTGAGAAAAACAAAGGCGAGGTTACTCTACCTAGAGAGGAGGAGGATCCCTCTAAGAAAAGGAATATTACCCCACCAAATACCTCATCCTGAAAGAAAACTAAGGCCACCCAGACTATGTTCAAGACTACCCTTACACAGGATAGCTTTGACTTCTTGATCATTGCGTTGAATGATGCTTCACTAGAGATCGCAGAAAAGCAAGAAGCAAAGTAGGAGGTATTCAGCCAAATCAAGGGTGAACTTCAAGAAGTACAACAGGCACTCCAGTCTAGCAAAGAAGTTTCTACGACACCCTTGGCAATTGAAACAATATGAATAGCTGATGAGCCCACCCAATTATGCCAGATCGTTGAGAAAGTCGAAGCTCACCTTCGACAAGCTCAAGAAGACACAACGCAAGCCACACAGGCTTTGGCACAAATACAGAGTGCACATATAGTACAACAGAGGAAGGAAGAACAAGAAAATATTTCTCTGGAAGCGAAGTGGGAGGAGGAAAAAGCACAGTTACAGCAGAGCAAGGACCAGTTGCTAGTAGAGCAACTTGAAGTACATGAAAGAGTTCACAGAGCACTTCGCTCTGTGACGGTTATTGAAGTGAAAATTGAAGAACGTGTCCCACAATAGGTGCCATAAAGTGAAGAATTAATTGAGCAACTTCAAAAGTGCATCACAGATCTGGAACTTCATACCATGCTAGAGACTCCATAAGAAGTAAGAGACCTAAGGGAGGCAACTACCTGCAGCGCAGTTGGCCGATTAAAAACTTTGGCTTTGGAATGTAAGCAACTAAGCGCTAGAAGCACCTAGACTTATGAGAGCCTTATAGAGAACCCAGAATTGAAGAAATTAGAAGCATAACTCCAAGAAGAAAAGCAACATGCAGATATGCTATAGGCACAGCTAAAGGCCTTGACCCCAGTTGAAAGAATGAAGTGATTTCCAGAATGATGCACTACCCAACAAAAGGTACACATGTTGCAAAGTAAAGTGATGGAAGTCTCTCAATGACTTCAACCACTCCAAGAGAAAGCATGCCAACTATTCACTAAAGTTGAGAGCCAGGAAACCGAGCTTGAACAGGTTGTCATCACTGCAAAACAGTGCATGGAAGGACCAGCAAATGACGCAATGATCTAGGAGTTCACTGAGCAAGAGGTTGTTGCACTGCAGTAGGTCAAAGTAGCTCAGGCCAAGCTCGAGACATTCGAAGCAGAACTGATCAGACCAGAGTGACTTGGGATGAGTCATAGGTGAGTGTTGGGGGCATGTTGGCCCTTGACCAAGTTTTGAGGAACACTTGGTCATATTTGACTATTTTTGGACATCGACACCCTGTCAAAGATGGAGTGCTAGGCAAAGCAGACATCATGGGAACTCAACCCACTTTTGGGGCCCTTTTAGGGTTTTGGGTTAATGTAATGGGAAAGGGATTTCGGCCCATGGGTTTACCCATGTTCTAGGCCTATGTTGTAAAGTATAAATAAGTAGCTAGGCAATGTAATAAGTGTCGATGGCTTAGTGCTAGTAATTATATCTGTGTGATCGAATGTAAATGCTCCGTGCATGATTGTAAGAGGCTTGAAGAGCTCAGTGCAAGTGTTGTAAGTGTTGAGTGCATGGATTGTAAGGATACTATGTGCTAGATCTACTCGAGGAAGGAGGATCTGGAAAGGTGTGCACAGATCTCCTATCCTATGTAGAGTATAGTTAAGCTCTGTGTTGTAATCAGATTGACCAAAGCTAATAAATAAGAAGAAGACTTTGTGGACGTAGCCCCAGGGTGGGGGTGAACCACATAAACCTGTGTGTCATGCTTTGTGTTGTTGCTTCCTTGTGTTTTCACTATCTTGCTAAGTGCTATGCCATGATTAGATAGATTTTCTTATGCTTTTTGATTCACTAGATGTATATGAATAGTATATCTGATGTGTATGAGGATGCTTAGTGTTGATCTATAGGATCTAATATGTTTTGTTATTTCTAAGCATTGAAATATATTATATCCGAGAAAGTACTGCGATGTTTTGTATTATCTGTGAAGTACAATAAGGGTGAATAAGTGATGAATGAAAGATGCTAAGTGCTCTGTAAAGGATATAATCACAGATCTGTGTCCCAGTTAAGGTTGCAGACACCTGAGTCTTGCAACCACCTCTACCTCTACCTCGGGTGAGACTTCATCTGCTTCACAGGTGTTGCCGAAAGGGCCGGTAGTTAGGGATTTGTTGGTGCGCTCTTGAGCATTAAACCCTGGGTCTTCTCCTGTTCCAACAATAACCCAGCTGATAGAATAGTAGTCGGTCCATAATTGCTCAAGGAGATGGAGGAACAAATGTTAAAAATTAAGAAGAATTTGAAAGATGCCCAAGACAGACAGAAAAGTTATGCTGATAAAAACATAATCCATAGAGAATTCAAAGTGGGTGATCAGGTTTTCCTAAAATTGAAAGCTAACAGGAGCTCCCTGAAGTTGGGAAGCTGAGCCAAGTTAGCAGCCAGATTTTGTGGACCATTTGAAATCCTAGAGAGGATTGGTTCAGTTGCTTATATGATTGCATTGCCTGCATCTATGTATGTTCGTAATGTCTTCCATGTATCATTGCTAAAGAAATATATACCCGATGCTAATCATGTTATTGATTGGAATGTGATTTAGGTGGATCAAGAAGTCACTTTTCAAGTGCATCTGGTGCGCGTTTTGGACCGGAAAGTCAAACATCTCTGGAACCGATCCATAGGGCTTGTAAAGGTTCAATGGACCTGATACGGCCCAGAGGATGCTACTTGGGAGCATGAATATGCAATGCAGACATAATACCTGCATCATTTTGAATATTTTGGAAAAATCTGATATATATGGGTGTATGATGCACTGAGGACAATGCATAAATAAGGGGAGGGGATTGTAATATCCCTCAACCGAACCCAATTGTAAATGTAATATAAATATACTTAAGATGGTGAGTTTTTTTGAACTCATTTGATAATGCACATCATGTGGCATAGTGCGCGCATGAACTGCTCAGTAAAATGAGGTAATATGCACTTCGTAAGATACCGCGCACAATAACTAAAATTCTCGCAACCTTGAGGACAGCGGATACCACATGCAGTAAATAATGTGTGCACAACCTTGAGGACAACAGATATCGTGCATAGTAACTAAAGTGCACGCAATACTAAGGTCATCAAAACTTTATGTATATGATATGCATTATAGGCTGGTGAGACAGTATTATAAGCCGAAATGATTATGTATTGGTATTAGGCCGAAACGCCTAGATGTCAAGGGCCAATGCACCTACTTTTTACATGAATCATGATAAATATAAAATACATCACTGCACCCAGACCAACCACGATAAAAGAGATGGGGGACTGAACTTCACCAGTTAGGGAAAGGGAGGGCCAAAAGTCAAGGGAATATTATATTAATAGTTCCTAAAACACAAAGTATGGATAATTAGTTTATCCTAAGTTCTAAAGTTGGGGACAAGTGGAAAAAAGTATCTTTCGATATGACAAGTGTCAAGTTGGGGACATGCATTCATATTGTGGGGAAACTTAGCTCAGGGGGGGATTTTTTCTCACAGATACCTTATGAATGGGGCAAAGGGGGACCATGAGGCTAACCATCACTTTTCCCAAAGAGTTCACAATGATTCCAAAACACACTCAGTTATCCAATCAATGAATCCATGACCATTTCACACATACATTCTGTTATCCTTGAGACAACCATTTCACCTTTCCGAAGCCTGTTTCCCCACCCTTTTTGGTTGGTGTACCTAGTTAGCTTGGAGCGGTATTGAAGAAGTGGGTTTTTCAGGCCCGTGAGAAGTTCTATGAGTGAGAGAATTGTTGGGGATTGATTTCCATAGGTGCTAAACTGCAGCTACAACTCTCTAAGTCTTTCGGTCTGACCTGTTGCTAAAGCCTTGGAAGGGAAGTGGGATAGCCGAGGGACTGTTGAGCAGAGAAGGGGCACAATTCCTTGGGTGGGATAGGCATGTGGGGAATGAGAGGTTGTAGGTTGTTAGTTGAGTGAAAACTCAAGATGGATTCTTTTCTATTTTCCATGAACCAAATCTTGGATAGGAATCCCTTTACCCTGGGTGGAGTTCAGTCCCATCTCGGGGATGATTCACTATTAATAGTGATGAACAGTGTAGTCTATGGCTGGGAGGTTCATGTACAGTCTGTAAGTAGTTGGTGATAGTCTTTCTAAGATAAGTACCAATTGTATGATATATTGATATGATGTTTTTTTATTTACATGCCTATGTTACGATTTTATCATATATGTGACTATGATTGCTTGTGTGCTTATGGGTAATTTCCTGTAAATGATGCATATCGATAATTATTGATATTTTAATATAAAATTCGTATGTTACAGAAAGTAATTGTTTGTTTATGTTTAGATGTAAATCTTCCCCGAGTGTGTTTTATGTATATGTTTTAGTTGCATGCAGTCAAAAGAGTAAATTTAGGTGGCATTTCTTAGTTGACTACTGGGTATGCTACTGTATGTTCCGTAGTATGGGAACGAAAGTGTTCCCTAGAGTAGCATGGCCTAGCTTGATGGCTGGGAATGTTACCGACTGGCGTCAAAGCATGAGTGGTTTCTCTGGAGTGGTGTACCCCAGCCTCAGGTTGGTTGGGGGTATCGTTACAATGAATAACAGCTAAAGTTGGTACTACAAGTACTAAGAGAACACAAGATCTATTTTAATATTAGCAAGTGTGAATTCTTCCAAAGGCAAGTCCATTATTTAGGCCATGTTATCTCTAATAAGGGAGTATGATTTGACCCTGATAATATAAAATCCATTATATATTGGCCCAAACCCATGGATGTCACTAGCATTAGATCCTTCATGGGTTTAGTGGGATACTATAGGAGATTTTTAAATGGATTTTCTAAGATTGGTCACCCAATCACTTCACTATAGAAAAAATGGGTGAAATTTGTTTGGACAACAAAATGTGAGGGGTGTTTCAAGTAGCCGAAACACCTCTTAACACATGCCCCCGTACTAAACATTGTGGACCCAGACAAGAAATTCCTAGTGTGCACTGATTCCTACAAACAGGGACTCAGAGGAGTCCTCATGCAAGAGGGACATGTAATATGTTATGAATACAAAAAATTTACTAAACATGAAATAAATTATGTGACCCATGACCTAGATCTAGTTATCATAGTGCATGCTTTGAAAATATGAAGGCACTACCTCCTAGGCAAAAGGTTTGTCCTCATGATAGACCATAGTGGGTTGAGGTATTTATTTGACCAGACCAAGATAAATTCTAGGAAAGCTAGGTAGATGACTCTTATCAGTGATTTTGACATTGAAATAAAACACATCAAAGTAAAATAAAATCGAGTGGTTAGTGTCCTCGGTAGAAGTATGCAAGTAATATATTTAGTATCCATGAGTACTTTTGAAAAAAAACTCAAGGAAAGAGTTAAAAGTGCATAGGAGGTAGATGAGTTCTTCAAAACCATGAAGATACACCTGGAGCAAGAACTCACCAGGATAAAGTATGCAGGTTATCAAATGATAAGTGATGGCCTACTAACATACAAAGGGAGGTTGTACATCCCAAGTTGTGACACCTTGAAAAATTTTATATTGGATGAACTGCACAAAAGACCATATGTTGGTAACCCTGGTTATCAAAAGATGATTACAACCCTTAGGAAATTGTTTTATTGGCCAAGAATGAAAAAGGACACAAATGATTATCTGAATAAATGTTTAAAGTACCAATAGGTTAGGGTAGAACACCAACACACAACGAGACTGTTGTAGCCCCTGCCTATTCCAAAATGGAAATGGGAAACCATTTCCATGGACTTCATCATTGGATTACCCAAAACAACCAAACAAAATGATGCATTCATGGTAGTTGTGGAAAAATTGAGGAAGGTTTCCCACTTCATTTCAATAAAATCCACTTGCAAGTTGATAGACATTGAAAAGATATTCATGAAAGAAATATTCATACTGCATGGGATTCCCAAGGAAATTATATCTGGTAGGGATGCCAAGTTTACCTCGGAATTTTGGAAGTCCTTGTTCATTGGTTGTGGAACACAACTACCATTTAGTACATCCTACCACCCTCAAACTGATAGACAAACAGATAGGGTGAACTGAGTACTAGAAGACATGTTAAGGATGCAAGTAATGCATCAACCGAGGAAATGGGAAGAGTATATACCCCTAGTAGAATTTTCTTACAATAATTGATACCAAGAGTCCTTGAAAATGTCCCCTTTTGAGACCCTCTATGGAAAAAAATGAAATATCACAATCAGGTGGGATAATCCAGTAGATAGGGTTACCCTTGGACCATAAATGTTAATGGAACTAGAACAACACATGAACCAGATAAAGAAAAATATGAAGGTGTCCCAAGACCGACATAAGAGTTATGTAGATAACAAAAGAAGTCATAAAGAATTTAAAATAGGAGATCATGTGTATCTCTCAATTAAACCAAGGAGAATATCCTTAAGAATAGGGGTGTGTGCTAAGCTAGCGCCCACGTTTTGTGGCCCTTTTGAAATCCTGGATGGAGTGGGACCTGTAGCCTATAAACTAGCCTTGCCCCCCACAGTATAGATGTATCATTTCAGAAGAATCGTGGTCATGGGTTTGGCATGATGAATTAATTAAGGCTCTTTGTCGGGACTTGGTCGATATGAAACCTTAGTCGTTGATTGCACTGAAAGGGAAATATCTTGACCCTTAGTCGATGCTGAGCACAAAGATATATTTTGAAATCAATAAGGATCGTTGATTCATCGGGAGTAATCATGGATGATCTAGAACCATAGGGTCCATGGATATTAGCACGGTCGGAGTCTCCTGGTCAAAATGAATTTAAAATACCAGGAACAACCTAGACCATCCATTGGGATGAGGTCGTGGTGAAAAATTTTTCATAGTTCTTGGTGAATCTTGTGGGAAAGGGACTAAGGAAAAAGGGGGACGTTATCATGACATACCTTTACAACTAATATTGCCACCATTTCCTAAGAGGATATTTTCTAATTAATGAAAGGGGGAAGGGAGTCCTTGTCAGATTTCCACATGAGTAAAGTGCCATCGAAATTGAGCCATAGGACCCACGAGATAGAGACCCTTTGTGAGTACCCAATATCACGATGAAAGAAGGCCATGTGTCACCCTAATAAATTCCATGTATCAAGCGACATGTGTACTCTGTGTCACCATACATGTCATGCAATGCAATGGTAGAATATAGAAAAATGGCTAAGTACCAAGACTCCACGTAACCATAAAAGTGATAGTCTTGGGACCTTACCTCCACGAGTCCGAGAGCCCGCTAAGATTAGAAAATTGACTAAGTGTTGGGATGTTTTAGACTCATGAAAACTAGTATCATAGAACATTATCTCCACAAATCCGCGAAGGGAAAAATGACTAAGTGTAGATACCCTTCAGACTCATGAAAACTAGTATCATAGAACATTACTTTCACGATTCCATGAGTTCGCAAATCCACGAAGGGAAACGTGATTAAGTGTTGAGACTTATTAGACTTATGAAAGTTTCGGTTGTATGATATTACCTACGTGAGTTTGCAAGTCTGTGAAGTTGAAGAAATGACTAAGTTTCGAGACTTTCAGACGAAATTATGAAGAAGAGGTAAATATTTTTATGTCTGCAAGTCCATGAAGATGAAGAAATGACTAACTGTTGATACTTTCAGATGGACCTATGAAAAAGAGGTAAAGTGTTGCACGTCTACAAGTCTGTGAAGAGGGAGAAATGACTAAGTGTTGAGATTTTTCAGGCATACTTGTGGAAGGAGAATTATAACGATATGTAGTCGAAAGTACACGACTCTGTGAATTATCAAATAAGAAGGTGTTGTTATCGAAAATCCCATGAAGAAAGAACATTGAAGCTGCATATGGTAGAAAGTAAGATAAGTTGAATAAACTGAGAAAGAAAATAAATTGGATACCTCGTCCCTTAGAACCTGTTAGCACTAGAGGTCACACCTAGATTATTGTAGATGTAAGCCTAATACCCATTAGAATGTAAATAATAGTTGTTTTAAAAGTGTGGCAAATGGATGCGAAACTCAGTTTGTAATGTCATCACAAAAGATTCCATGAGATACACACTAACAAGCAAGGCTTTGAATGGATTAAAATCAGTGGTTAAAGATATAAATGAAATATAGAAGACTTTAACAAGAAATCCTCATACAGATCCAACATCTCCTTTAGCTTTATTCTGGAATCCAAATCTTCCTTTTTCAACTTGTCAGCTTCATTTTTTGCATCCTTAAGCTGCCTCCTAAGTGTTTTGAAGGTAGGGTTACTTTCATGATGAGGAGTGTTTATATCAATAACTTCTATGGGATTCTTAGAAGGCTAAGATTTATCTTTGTGATGAGTTGAATTCTTTGTTGTACAATCCTCCATGGGAACATGTTGTTTGGCTATTGATCTAGTAAAAGATCTTCTAGGTTTGGATTTTTCTTCAGAAATTGGTGAGGAAAAGACAAGATTTTTTCCTTTTAAGATCCTTGATTTACTTGAAGGAATATCCATGGGAGTAGGTTCTGCCACCGGTGAAACTTCTCTGTCAGGAGGTTGTGAAGGACCACCTTCTTTTGCTTCATCAATAGCCTCGAAATATTTATTACTCCTAGTCACCCTCTTCTTCTTGCTTGAATTTGAATGCACAATCCTCTCAACAGGGGTAGGAGTTTTCCTTCTGGAATGTGGTGTAGGAGAAATATCTAACTGAAAATGTGATGCATTTAGGAAATTTTCCCAGTCAGTGTTAGTCTTATTTAATATTCCATTACTAACATCTTGATTAGACCATACCGAAAATCACTAGTGTCTACCTGCTTGGACTTAGCCTAGATTCTATCTGACATGTTGCCAATACTACTAAAAAGGTAGAATGGAAGTGTTATAACCCTAAATTGCACCATACATGCATACCTGGCATCATGCCATCTTACTTACTATTTTTGCCAAGCCAACACTGAACAAATCTTCGTAAAAACATAATTTTTGAATATGTACATGCCCTGCTCCACTATTGCCCATGTACGTATGCTAGTTGCACCATTACAACCCACGTATACCCACAAAATTTGCAAAAAATAAAAATTTGCAATGGATTCGTTGAGATTATGAGCTATTGGGTAGTTTCCCAACTAATCCACCGCTTATAGCCCGTCACCCAACCGAATAACCATCCTTTTTTCATATAAAAGGAGGTGTTGGGGTCTCATTCCAAGGATAAACATAGCTACAATGAAACTCTGCCCATTTCACTTTTCCCCCTTGTCCCAAGAATTTGCAGCCACATTGTGAGTTTTGAGCCAGAATTCCCTATTCTTTCCTTTTTCCTCATTCATAAGCCTATTCCCATTCTCTAGAGATAAATGTGAGAGAAGAAGGATACGTGGAAGTAGTTGGAGCTTGGTGAAGAGGAGCCCAGGACCGGGTTTGAGGAGCAGTCGCTGATCTCATTTTGTAAGTGACTTTGTGAGATTAATATAAAGAAGTACTTTTTTCGTCTCTCCATATGATGTGTTCAATCTTCATGTTTGATTTACATTTTGTTATGACATCTAACCCACTAATTCATATATAAGATGCATGTTCATAGTTTCTTGTTTGTCTTTTGGTGAATGCGGGTCAGCCTTGGGAGGAGACTTGCAGTTGTGGAGCGATCGAATGCAAAAGGATCGACACTAGATGCAGAGTTTAAGGTAAGACTACCAAATCCTTATACTTGTATTTTATGCATGAGTGTGAGGTATTGTTGGGCTATTTGTTAAAAGTAGGAGAATTTAGAAGGTTAGATATGCCTACACGATTGAACCCTAGTGTAGTCCACAGGGGGGTTTTCCCACTATAGTAGAATTGGTGACCATACTGGGGAGCCTCTAGGGTTTTTAGGGTATGTTTTTGGGTGTTTTAATTGGTTTAATTACCTCTTTGAGTTCTCTGTAAGTTGTTGAGTCTTCAAGGGATTATGGTCTACCATACTAGTACTCCTTGCCTGGTCAACTTGATTGTTAGTTTTATTTTTTGGGGGAAGTTACAAAGGTGTACACGACTTGCAGTGGGTTTGCACACGTACATACACTCCCTACCTTTGGAAAACCCACGTACATACACAGGCTACTTTAGTGTCAGTAGCGTGCATGTGTCAAGAATCCTTTTTCTTAAGAAGAGGCAGTCATCTTATTACCTGATTGAAGTCTGATTTCTCAGGGGTTTCTTGATTTAGTATTTATCTAGTTACAGTATTTAATTCTAGGTTTGATGTTAGTTCCTTTATATTTCAATATTGCTTATGTTTTTTGTTGAAATGGTTTTGGATGAGTCTGTGAGTCTTTTTTGTTTTAGCATTTGTGGTTCCTTCAATGACTCCCTGCGATCCACAATAGACTAGAAGTCAGCTTCTTTGGTCTTGCCTTGTCTGCACTTTTCCCTTTACTTTCTTTAGAAGAAAATAAAATAATTCGTTTTCAAGTTTCCTATTTTGAAGCATAAAAAAAAAAAGATTTCATTTTCTCATTTGGTTAAGTAGTTAGGTTAGTTGTCTTTGTTTATCAGGAAGAAGAGTTCTTTCTCAAGTTATTTACTGAATACTTATAACTTTAAGTAGCTCGTAGTCGAGCGAAATTCAGTTTTAGGTTTTTTCTTTTAAAATATCTTGGAAAGGAAGTTAGTTATAAAAGTTGATTAAAGAGTTTTCAATTTGCAAATATTTTGAAGAAGAAGTAATTTTGTTTCCAATATTTGTTCTTATCTTTCATCTCTTTACAAACACCATTAGTTTCATTCCTATTCCTTTCACTTAAGATAAACCACTTAAAATTAACAATTAATTAAAATTTAATCAGATTTTATGTTTGTAGGGTCCATTAACTAGACTAGGCTAGGGCCTTGATTTAGGTTGGAGAGGAAACTCTTCAAGGCTACAAAACAAACATAGGAGTCTGTGCTAGGGAGTGTAGAAGTCCAGTAACGTGGAAATTATCCAAGACCCCCTTCTAACATAGGGGTTAAACACTAGGTTGTGTGTGGAAAGGTAGCAGAGATAACCCCTCCAAAGTCAGACCAAGCGTAGTGGGGAACACATATAGAGGACTTATCTTGGGATTCCATTGATCTCATTTGCCACAGAGCTTCATGGGTCTCGAATCCATTCGAGGTCCTCAGTCGTCTTCCATAACACTTTATTTAGATACCCTCGATAGGTTTCAGGATTGATACCCTTCTCATTGTGGTCCACTCGACTATCAACTGTACCCGCCTGGCAATTGTTCACGAGCTGGAAACCTAGTTGCATTTTTTAGGGACTTACACAGGTGACTGTGGGGGTATACCATGGTACCTAGGAGAGACATCGGGCCACACTTTGTATATTATACCCACAGGGTGCTTCCATGTTTGAGTTTCACTTGCACCAGTAAGTTTCTCTAGTGTTGGCTAGTGTAATTGTTCTTCGAACTAGTTATAGTGGTTTTCTTGTTATATCTAATAGGAAATTTTATAGTGTGTGTTTTGGTCTTCAGCGTTAGAAAATCCTTAATGTGTCATTGATTTTATCATAGTGGAAGATCAAGATCTCCACCAATCGTGAAGGCTCTGGGCCTACCGCCAATTAAATTGGAGCCACAACCGCCATCGCGAAGGTGAAGACTTGACCAAGAAGGGTCATTTGAGGTGACCGGGCCACAAGAAACTATACCTGAGGCAAATCTGAGAGGAGAACACTTGTATCTGAAGAAACCGACTATTTCTGACCTTGGAGCAAAAGTTCTTGGTCTGTACAACCCTCTGATCACTGACTTGTTGGCACCATTTTTGATATAGCTTGCCCCTCCAAGGGTAACACATCACAAGCATTAGATAGTCCTGCAAGCAATGATGGAAGCAAATGATACTAATTC
This sequence comes from Picea engelmannii, assembly GCA_009831015.1. NCBI lineage: Eukaryota > Viridiplantae > Streptophyta > Pinopsida > Pinales > Pinaceae > Picea > Picea engelmannii. The sequence goes on from ML810379.1 coordinate 72,711, forward strand.
ATCAGGGAGTCCTCATACTCCCTCTACAAATGCCACTACCGGGGGCATTTCACCTCCTAAATCACTTTTGCAGGTCTGGGCCACTATGGTCTCGACTTCCTTTACCTCAGGCATTGGCACGATTTCGTCTATGGCGAAAATCACTGCACCTTTCATGCAAAGTGTGAAAAGCCCTCCATTTTCATACGGGATACCTAATTTTGATACGAACTCAGTCCTCACCTACTCCACCCTACAGACCATGGGTTTGGGGGTAGGGAGCTCAAACGCTCCTCTACAAGGGTCCATGGGGGGAACCTGAGCCCTCTATAATGCTTTCCCTTATGGAGGGGTTCATATACCTCCATCATCCCCCTCACTCGACGATGCTTCTCAACAACATGCTTGTCCAAACATGAACTACAACTCGTTCAGAACAAGTATTCAAGGACCTTCTTCTAGTACCACACCAGTGGGTTATTTTTCATTCTCTTTGTTCAAAGCATTTGGTAACAACACATTCTCATCAACTACCTTCTCACCCAGGGGAAACCCTATTTTTGGATCACAAAATCCTATGTAGGGTACTATTCCTACAAATGGGGCACACACTTCTGAAGGACCTTGGAATCCATGGCAAGGATCAGTTCCCTCGTCAGGGATGTTGACCGGAGGAAACCCCTTCCATGGTCAATGGAACCCAGGCAAGGATCAATACCTATGCCCATCAGATCGATAGGGGGAAACCCTTTCTAGAACCTTTGGAACACAACATCGGGAGAAATCCCTTCCCAACCCTCAACGTCCTATTATGGGAGTCAGTCGATGACGTCTCAACAAGTGCAGTATCTGAATGATATCCTAGGCCATGGGTTTTACCAGAACCCAGGCCAACAACCTAACTTTTCTTGGCAAACTTGTGCCAGCCAAAACCCAGGCCCCTATCCTCCTGTACATATTCAACAACCTAAGCTACCATTTCTAGAAACTTTTCATTTTCCAGACTTGTCAAGATTATTAAATGACCCAATCTATCATGATCCATGTTGGACTCCTATGCCGACCAAGTTACCCTCAGACATTCCTAATATTGAGGGAAAACCTAATGAATATCCAGGTGATCATGTGACTACCTTTCACCTATGGTGCTTTTCCAACTCATTGAAAGATGAATCCATACAGTTGCATCTGTTTCAATGCTCTCTCATCAGGAGTGACGCGAAATGGTACATTGAGCTCAACCGCTCAAGATACTCTACTTTTGGTGAATTGTCAATGGTTTTCTTAAACCATTTTCAATTACCTATGAGACATGATATCGACAATGAATTGTTGGCCAACTTTGAGCAGAAAAAGATGGACCATATCTCTGATCACATCTGAGAATGGAGACACCAGAAGAGTTTGATAAATGTAACAATATTACGAGCTTTCCTGCTAGAGTGGTTCATCAAGTCTTTGGTCCCTCAGTTATCCAAATACGTAGCAATGTTGGGGGTATTTTAAGAAGAATAAGCGATAATGAGAGCTCAAAATCTAGAGATGATTTACTCTTAGTCTGGTTTACATTACAAAAGTTTTCCAGATGCACCAAGGTCGATACTTGACAAGACCAGACAAAATTCTGGACCACATGCCAATGGCATTTTTGGTTTAGCACAAGTGAATCCCATTGATAATTTATCAAACCAATTGCAACAATTGTCGATACAACAGATAGCATCCAGAAAAACCTCTAGTTCACCTTCTCCCCTTACTCAGATGTCAGATGTACATAGTGTGCAATAAACAAACCCAAAGGACAACCAACAGGTCGAAAGGAAGAAGAAACAATGAAAGAAGGGTAGGGGGGATAAGAAACCCACCAATAATGTTGGCGGGGGAAACACATAGAGAAAGAAGTCAAAGTATCCATGTAACCTTTGCACGGAAGACCACCCGACTCACCTATTCCCTCAACTCACAGAGGACCAAAAGTTACTGGCACAACAACAACCTGTTGTGTTAACAAACCCATTTACACATGGGAAAAATTTAACTCAAGCCTCTGTGAACACGGATGGGGGAAGTCAGGGACCCCCTTTTTCATGTAGTAATCCCTCGACCTCAAATGTTTATATGTTGAAAGGTGAAGCTCATATAGCTACTAGGGAACATGATTATAGAATGCCAAGTACTACTGAAAAGGGTAAAGAAGCCTAAAACCCATATGTTCCTCTCCATATCAAGAGAATGATGGGTGAAACAATGACACACATCCCGAAAGGGGCGTTCAAGAAGGCTTCACATAATCCAAGCATGAGGGCCTCTCAAAAATACTCTGTGGTGGAGGATTTTTCAGAAACCCCTTGCACGATGTCTGCTTTGGAGGTCCTCCAGAGCTACCCTTCATAGAGAAAGGCTCTACTAGCTACCTTAGGATCCATTGAGACATGTAATCCAGGAACTATCACGCTTGATACAACTAACTTGAAGCCTCATTTCCCATATCACGTTGCGTTCCAGATAGTAGTGGCTTACACCACGAAAAATTTTACTCGGAATATTTTTCGTACGGTGGTTAATGAGTGTGCCTTGACATGCGTGATGTCATTGGTGTGTTGGAAGGACATTGGACAACCCATTTTGTCTCCTTCACCTACTCTTCTTATGAATTTTGATGATCATTCTTTCAAACCACATGGAATCATCCCTTCCTTCCCTATGCAGTTAGGAGGGAAGACCGTGTGCGTCGAAGTTGAAGTGGTCAATGCGCCTCTTGAATACAACCTCTGTTAAGAAGGAGTTTGACATATTCCATGCATGCAATGGTTTCTATAGTTTTTTAGGTCTTTTTTTTTTCACACGAGGGTCGAATCATGACCATTGATAAATTGTCCTTCTCCAGGCTTGACCCATCATCAGAGGCATCCATGGTCCCGATGATTGATAACCCACAACCCGACATCGTCAACGTGGGGGTTGGTTTGTGCCCACCTCTCATGGGTACTTTCGATTACCCACCTCCCTCTGGTGATGTCAAGATGATATCAGTTGTCCCCGACCAGCCTAAGGCAGAAATATTTCAAGTGTCATCATTCCACATGACTTTAATGATTTGTGGACTCTTCCTTCCCCATCATCCATGATGGAAGGGATAGGGCATCATGGCATGTCCATGGCAGAGGTTGCATACTCTATAGTCCAACAATCTTCTGCCAACCCCGATCTGACTCCCGCACAGGAGTTAGATCCAGTTTTCAAGCCTACCTGGGCTCAAGGTTCACTTGCCAATATCGATTCCTTAGACTTGGTCTTACCCTCTGACGAGGCGATTATAGAGGCATTAACTAGTCTAGACAAACCCTGGGATGATCTCCATCACAAATCTTATTTTCTCTCGGAGTTAGGAAAAATTGAGGCTGGTGAATTCGTATTGACTATGACTAGAGATAGGTCTTGTCCTATTAATCCTTTGGCTACACACGCATAAGGTAATATGTCAACCATATCTACAATGATACATATTGATATCTCCAGAATCCCTGGTGTCATGGAGAATGTCTTTGCCAGAGCAGACCTCTCCCCCGAGGAGATTCAAATCTATATAGATTTATTTAAATAATTCTACGACGTTTTTTCCTGGTCTTATGAGGAAATTCCAGGCATTGATCCAAGAATCGTCGAACATGAAATAAAGACTTACCCTGACGCCAAGTCGGTCTGGCAGAAGCTTCATCTAGTTAATCCTTGGAAAGAAACAACTACAAGACTGAAGTAGAGAAAATACTCAAAGCTGGTTTCATCTACCCTGTCCAATTGACTCAATCGGTGTCAAATCTCGTTCCTGTCAACAAAAAGAAGGGAACAATTCGCGTATGTACAAACTTCCATGATTTGAATAAGGCTTGTCCAAAGGATAATTTCCCCACCCCATTCATTGACCATATTGTTGATGAATGCATAGGTTGTGAGGTATTCTCTTTCATGGATTATTTTTTGGGATACAATTAGATACAGATTAAGCCTGAGGACCAACATAAAACAACTTTTATTTGTCCATGTGGTACATTTTCTTATCGGAAGATGCCTTTTAGCCTAAAAAATGATGGAGCCACCTTTCAATGGGCCATGTATTTTTCTTTCCATGATCTCAAACACCAATTCAAGGCTTATCTCGATGATTTAGCATCACGATATTGGAAGAGAGTTGATCATCCCACACACCTCCGACTTATCATTGAGCGATGTCGCTACTATCGGATTCACTTGAATCCAAACAAATGCAGTTTTTGCATGATGTTGGGTCATATTTTAGGTTTTATAGTTTCAAAAAAAGGGATCATGGATGATCCTCTAAAGGTTGAGGTGATAGTTCAACTGCCTCCCTCATGCACAGTCCCTCAACTTCATAGTTTATAGGGAAAAACCAATTTTCTTCGGCGTTTTATTGCAAACTATCCTGAGATCACTAAAGGGTTTATGCATTTACTGAAGAACAATTTCCCTTTCCTTTGGGATGAAGCCATTCAATGCTCATTCAAAGCATTGAAATGTGCCCTCATGTCTGCCCCTCTATTTGGCCACCCAATTATAATAAATATTTCTTATTGTATTTGGTCGCGACAGAATCAACCGTTGATATGGTCTTGGTTAAAGAGGATGATCTACTTGAAGAACATGTTATTTATTACCTGAGCCGAGGCCTGGTTGGAACAAAACTCAACTACTCCCATGTTGAAAAACTTGCGTTGGCAGCAGTACATGCTGTCCATTGTTCCTCACTATAACCTATTTTGCAAGACCACCATCATTTCCGATGTGAATCCATTCCAATATGTGTTGACATGACGTGTAATCGGTGGAAAGATCAGTAGATGGATTTTTATCCTCCAGGAATTTGACTTAGATTTTTTTTCCATGAAATCTAAAAAGTCGATGGTCTTGGTGGAACTTATCTCAGAACTTTCGGTCGATTCAGGTGATGTCATGCCCGAAGAATCACCGATTAAAGGAGATATTTTTCTGATTTCATCTTTAGACCCCTAGTATGGAGATATTCTAGTCTATCTCCAGAATTTGAAGTGGCCCACCTCTACTTCTCATAATGAGCATCAACGTATACACCATCATGCAAAAAACTATCTCATACTCGAGGACACTTTGTATCATCGAGGTGTAGATTGCATCCTTTGTCGGTGCCTAACTGATGAAGAAGTGGAACTCTTTGTTAACCACTTTCACACTGGAGCATGTGGTGGTCATTTTTCTGGGTTGGAAACAACCTAAAATATTCTATGAGCCAATTACTATTGGCCGACGTTAATCAAATATTGCGTTGAATTGGTCAAGAAGTGCCACCCATGTCAGATCTTCTCTCAGAAGATGAGGGCACACCCTTCTCCTATGTTTCCCATAATTACAGTTGGCCTCTTCACTAAGTGGGGGATTGATTATACCACATGTCAACCCCCTTCAACCAGGGGGCACCGTTATATCATTGTAGAAATAGAATACTTTACAAAGTGGGTCAAAGTTATGCCAACATTCAAATATGATGGTGAGACAACAACTCTCTTCTTGTTTAATCATATAATAGAAAGGTCCGACGTTCTGAAGGAGATTGTCACTGACCATGGCAGTCACTTTCAAAACAAAATGATGTCCAAGTTAACGTCAAAGCTAGGGTTGAGGCAAGAACACTCATCACCTTATTACCCACAAGTGAATGGTCAGGTGGAAGCTGTGAATAAGTCCCTCAAGATTATTCTGCAGGGAACAATCAATTTGGCCATGTAAAATTGGCATTTGATATTGTACTCGGCATTGTGGGCCACGGGTTTCTCACCTTTTCAACTCGTTTATGGGTTGGAAGAAGTCTTTCCTATAGAATTCTAGATCCCATCTCTTAAGTTGGCAGTACATTTATTTCCAGACACTTCACCACTTGAGGAACGCTTATTATATCTCTAGCAGCTCGATGAAAAATGACATGATGCAACCTTGGCTAACAAGGCTCACAAGAAAAGAGTCAAGTGTCAGTATGATCAGTCTGTTCGTCCTTGTATTTTCTCTGAAGGCGACCTTGTCCTGGTCTATGACCAAGATAAGGATCCGCTAGGGGTAGGCAAGTTCAAACCCATGTGGTTTGGACCTTTCATCATGAAGGAGGTATTAAATAAAGGCGCCTTATCATCTAGTTGATTTTGAAGTGAACACTTTAGCCGAGCCTAGAAATAGGCTCTATCTCAAGAAGTATTACTCATAGGTTGGTCGCCTTGGGTGGCTTCTTGTATATATGTATAGTTATTATACAATTTTGTTTTGTCCTTTTTTTTTTATGGACGTGTTGTTTTGATGTCATCTTTTTCACCATGGAATATGTCAAGTGAATCAGAGGTGTTTTTTGTGTTGATTTTTCTTAGTGTTTTCTCACCCTGCAATTTATCCCAATCCCGGTTTCAGTCTCTCCTTATCACTCCAAAATTTTTAATGCCCTTTCCCAATATTAATGAAATTTGCAAACATTAATATGCATAAAATTTCGAAATGAAATTTTGACTGAAGCACATGAAATAAATTATCTTTACAATGGCTGTAATAAAACTCAGAAATTAAGACAGCAAGCACACATTTAATGACACAATAAATTTTTGGTCAAATCGACCCTGGAAAAAACTCAGTGTGGGGAAAACCAGTGAGAGAGAGGGAGTTCTTCTTATTTCTTCAAATTCTGGAAATTACATCAGCAAAAATAAAACCAAAAGCAAGTACTTATCTCTTCCCTCGTTTTCCGTGCTTGAAATATACAGGAAGAAACCCAACAGATGCAACCTCGAAATCCGTGCACAAACAGCCGTACCGTACAGACTGTACGGACTGTACGGACTTTTGGAAAATCATGCCCAGATTTTAATGCAACTGTACAGCGGCCGTACGGACTGTATGGATCATTAAATACGCCCCTTCTGCCTTGAAAAATGTGTTGTTCTGAGTGTATAACATGTATAGAAATCTGTGCCGTACCAAATCTGTACCGTACGGATTATTTAATGCTGATGGCTGCCTCGATTTGCATGCCCATCTTAGCCTTGAAAATCGTGCCTCCTCTTTGCTGCTCTTTCCTCTTCAGAAAATAGAAACCCTTCTCCTGTTCTTGCTCTCTCTCAATTTCTCAATCTCTCCAAGAAAGAATGAAATGCTCATTTGGCCTTTTTCCTCCTTTAGAATCCCTAAGTGACGGTTAGGTTTCCCTTTTTGATCCAAGGGCTCACATTGCCCAAGATCAATGGTGAGAATTAAATTCTCCATTAAATACACTTTATTTAATTTCACTCACCCAACTTAAATAAAAACCCACTTGGTGCTTTAAGTTCCTAAGTCACTTTTCATTTTCTAATTTAAAGTTCACTTTACCACGTATAAAGTGACTTTATGAAAAAGACCCACTTTTAAGTTGTGGACCACATCCCTAGGTAAAAGTTTTAAAACCCATAGGAACCACTTGTCCAAGGTACAAATCTTCATTAAAATTCAACACTCCCTATTACCGAGGAAAGTGTTCCTCACCACACCTAACTTGTCCCTGAAATGAACATGCTTGCCCCGTGGTAAGGCCTTCGTCAAAATATCCGCTACCTGCTCATCTGTTGGCACAAACTCAAGCTTCACAATGCCCCTCTGAACATA
>ML810379.1:86710-98794 GCA_009831015.1 Picea engelmannii
GGTTTATCACGTTTATGATCCTACTCTACATTGATGATTCCTTAGGGTACATCTCTTAGAGTGTTTTTTTTATTACATTATGTATATCCATGTTCCTAGGAGATTGAATCAAATGACATATACTCTAGCTAATCAAGTATTAGATTGCCATATTGCACACATGTAAGAAAAAACACACACATATACATGTAAATACATTTGTAAATAAATTTAATCCATAAGACATAAAATATGTAAATATATATATATATATATATATCGTAAGTCTCAGAGTACATAAGTGGGCGCAAGTGCCTCAAAAATACATATCCAGTACACACCACGAGGCTTATTCCCTCAAAAATATACAAAAAGTTCCCCCAACACTTAAGTAGTCCATCCTAAGCTATGTGTGGGGATTTTTGGCCCTGCCATAGTGAACCACGACATTTTCTAAATGCCGGAAGAGTTGGACCCAGGTCCGTGGCACCCCAACTATGTGAGGTTGCATCGATGGTGGGAGATCCTCAATCTCTACCATAGGGACTGCACGAGTGAGCACGGTGAGGTTCCACTCTACCCATCTCAAAACTCTCTCAGCCTCTCTGGCTGGAGGTCCCCTTGCTACTACTATTGGTCTGACAGTTTCAACTGTTACTGCCTTTGGTCAAGGACAATGCCTGGTCCTCGAGAAGTCATCTAGATGCACTGGCCCCACATCTGACGTAGTTGTTAGATACTCTGATTCCCATAAAAAATGATATATATAAAAAGAAATAAAAAAAAAATAACATTTAAAATGAATGTACCTATCTCTCCTCACTTTGCTCTGGGAGGTATGGGCATGTTTGAGTCCCTGGAAAAGTTGATCCTAGTGTAGGGGTAGTTCTCTATTGCCAGAATCTGCCATGGCCATGAGTAAAAAAATGTATCGTCGAAGGCCTCTATGGTCCTCCCTTCCCCCTGTCATGATAAAAAATATTCCCATCTACACACTGTTGGGAGGGAGGCTACATGCCCTCACACTATTACTTGTGGATTGAGACCAGGAACTCTCAAAGAAGAAGAAGAATGCGCAAAAAATGGTCCCAAATCCAAATTTTTCGTTGTACCACCCATGACACTCAGTGAGTTGTCTCTTCATACAGTCTAGCATGGTCGAGATCCAATCAAATATTCATGCATTCAAGCATTGCACTGCACAATGCATGTGCGCCCGGGAGGCCTAATATAAAGCTGTGGATCTAGTGATCCGCCCAATAAGTAAAACTATCACTTTGAGTGATAGGTTGGTAATCCTGTTAATTGGCACCTGAGAACCTACTTTCTTAGTGCCGGCCTCACAATGGAGTCTAATTAGGTCTGCAATGTTGTGAGGCTCGGGGGAAAAATCATGCAAGTTGACTAGTTCACCCCTCCTCAAGAGGCCAGTTAGAAAGTAAATGTCTTCAGTCATTGGAGTCAATGACTGCCCCTCAAGCATAAATGCCTTAGCATCAGGATGTCAATAGTCTACCAAGGCATTCAATAGCCTGGGTTGTTCCCTCATGAATGGACACCGAAAGAGATTCCACAAACCACATTTTATTAATGCAGCCATAGCTGCATGGTCCTCATCGACCATTATATCAATGTACGCATGCTCCCTCTCTCTCTAATGGACGTACATTCTGCAAAATGACAAGTTCAAAGGAGAGTTAATAATTGCATTTTTATTTTTTCCATATCTTTGAGGGTGTACACGGGTTGTATTCGACATAGTTGCATATGCACGCAGGCAGTTTGTTTTCTGCCCGCGGGCATATGCGGGTTGTCCTAGGACAACCTACGTACACATAGGGCCGACCTTTTTTAAAGGTGTGCGCCCCCCCTAAAACTAAAACTAATATAAAAGGAAAGTATAGAAATGCAAGAGGAGCTAGTTTGTACTTACTTGGTCCAAGCGGAAGTTCGTTTCATCCACTGAAGCTCCTGGAATCAATTTCTTTAACAAAGGGGTGTTTTTGGCTTTTTGGTCAATTCTCAATTTGCAATGGTGATAATGAGCTACCAGCTTCTATTTATAGAATGTTTTGGCCCTTTTTGTCATTTTTTGACCCCTTTTGTCATTGTTTCTGGCTTGAAAATCATTTAACATGGTTCTTGAGTTTCTCATTGGATGTTACGATACACTTTACTTTTGGTTTGGGAAAACCTTTTGAGAGATGGGGCACTTTTAAGGTCTTTTGGTAAAAAAGTCATTTTCCAACTTTGTGCATTTAAGTTAGGATTCCACCTCCACTTGTTGCACCTCGTTGTATTTTTCTCTTTGCCATAGGATCGATCCCGCTGAATTGTGACACAGAACTGTCATTGCTTCTCTAGAAGTGTCATAATTTAGTGGTAGAGCCTACCTTCACATGGATGCCCTAGGTAGATCCTGGTTGCATTTTGGCATCCATGCCGTCGTTAATGACTTTAGGCTTGGGATTCCTTGTTAGTCTTGTCCTGATTATGAGATTGAGCCTCATATGTGTGATATATTATCACTCTTGACCTCACCCTTGGGACTCCCATAAAACGGGTCTTGTTTTAAGCCCTTTTCAGACCCTATAAATATGAAAAGATTGTCAAGCGATCTTGTTTTCCTTCATGCTTGCCAAACTAAAATTTGAAGGCATGTATGTTCGACAGAATTTTACCCCTTTTTCGATCTAGATGGTCAATTTTATGAAAAAAGGTATGCTCTAGGAACTTTGGTTCGCTAGAAGAGTATTCTCAGGTATAATTTTACCCCCATTTCGGGCCTGAGGGACTAAATTTACAAAAAAGGAACCCCCATGTTGTCCATAGTTAAGATCTTTTTAGACTCCCTAAAATTGAAAAGATAGCCAAGTGACCTTGATCCTTCACACTCGTTAAAATGGTCCAGAAGAACGTCCTCTACGGATTCCATAGTTAATCTCTTTTCAGACTCCTTAAAATTGAAAAGATCGTTGAGTGACCTTGTTCTTTCACACTCATTAATTGGTTCATAAAAAATCTACTGGCATGATTTTACCCCTTTTCCGGCCTGTAGATTAAGGAGGAAAAAGGTACACCTCGGGAGATTTGTCTCGCCGGGAGAGTTCTCCTCAGTAAATTTCACTTTTTTCAAGCTAAGGAGACTAAATCTAGAAAAAAGTAGTGAGTCCATAGTTAAGCTCTTTTAAAACTCCTTAAAATTGAAAATATTTCCGAGTGATATTGTCTTTTTCACACTTGTTAAAATGGTTTTGAATAGACATCTTTTCAGTGCTAGTTTACCCCTTTTTTGAACCGACTAGACTATATTCGAAAAAGGTACCCCAGTGGAGTATTCTTTTGTGCTTTTTAAAACTCTCTAAAGATGAAAAACCACCGATCTTACCTTCTCTGGTATCGTTTAAAATTACATTGAAGGACATTATCATTGTTTCTTATTAATAACATTTGCATCTCTGCGTCTTTGACCTAATGTCGGCTCCATGTTTCTCTCAACCGAACCTTTGAAGCATGCCCTATAAGAAAGCCTTGTAGCACTTTGCTTTTGTGTCTTGACACCTTGACTCATGGAGGAATTTTCCCAAGTGTTCTTTCCCTGCACATGTCTCCTTGCTCTGAGAATTAGTGTGTTCCTTGTGCTTGGAACTAGTATGCTTAAGACACTCATTCCTCCTTTTTAACATAGCATTGTTTTATTCTTTTTCAAGCTCTCCAAAATATTGAAAAAGACAAAAAAAAAAACCCCAAAAAGAGGATGGAAAAAGTATTTTCTTTTTATGGTAGCATAATGAGACACGCTTGGACATAGCACATCCTTCCATTTGTTCGTCAAGATTTGGGATTTAGTATGACCTTAGAAATTTTTTCTCGTAACATAGAGCCATGTCCTCCTCTGTTTGGTTATCCTTCCAAACATATGGAGAGTTTGCATTGCCTCCTGCATCGTGAACTTATGTCAATGTATTGATGCATGAGTCAAATCATCAGTCGTGCTATTGTCCAAGGGAATTTTTACCCAACTTGACTCAGACTCTCTAGACTTTGTCTCTTTCCCTCATGCTCGACCATCCCTAAAGTCCAATCAAGTCCTTGTTCGAAATCAATGAAGTTCTTTGCCTGATCATCGATATCCTCTTGTATGTTCCCCGACGAGCCGTCAAATACCTCTGGGTAGTGAAGTCATACACTCACATTACACTCCTACCTGAGTTTTGAATATCTTGAAGTTGTTTCTCAAGCTCTGAAGAGCTCATCTCCAACCATCAAGCATCATTGGATTCTTGAAGATGGTTACTATACATGTATATATTTGATTTTGAGATGTAGATCCATTGTGTATTGCTCACAGCTACACTTTATATAGTTATATGACATGGATATGTAGTGTATTTAGATATGCATTGTATTTGATTGGCAACCATGATTTATTTCATCCTGAGCATGGGTATGCTCTCCTCGGTGAGACAATTTTTATTTTGCAGATGGCACCTCCTGAACTCTGGTCCTGGTCTCACTCGCTTTGTACACTGGTGAATATTTGTAATGTATTTCAGCCATCAGATTCTCTTCTGACCTCACACATTAGGGGGAATCTTTTATAACCCTAAATTGCACCATACATGCATACCTGGCATCAGGCCATCTTACTTAATATTTTTGCCAAGCCAACACTGAACAACTCTTCTTAAAAACACAATTTTTGAAGATGTACGTGACCTTCTCCACTACCGTTCATGTACATATGCTAGTCCCACCATTTCATCCCACGTATACCCACAAAAGTTGAAAAAAATAAAAATTTGCAAGGGATTCGTTGAGATTATGGGCTATTGGGTAGTTTCCCAACTAATCCACCACCTATAGCTCGTCACCCAACTGAATAACCATCCTTTTGTCATACAAAAGGAGGTGTTGGGGTCTCATTCCAAGGAGAAACATAGCTATAGTGAAACTCTACCCATTTCACTTTCCCCCCTTGCCCCAAGAATTTGCAGCCACATTGTGAGTTTTGAGCCATAATTCCCTATTCTTGCCTTTTTCCTCATTCATAAGTCTATGCCCATTCTCTAGAGAGAAGTGTGAGAGCATAAGGATACGTGGAAGCAGTTGGATCTTGGTGAAGAGGATCCTAGGACTGGGTTTGAGGAGCAATCGTCGATCTCATTTTGTAAGTGACTTTGTGAAATTAATATAAAGATGTACTTTTTTCATCCCGCCACATGATGTGTTCAATATTCATGTTTGATTTACATTTTTTTATGACATATAACCCACTAATTCATATATAACATGCATGTTTGTAGTTTCTTGTTTGTCTTTTGGTGAATGCAGGTTAGCCTTGAGAGGAGACTTGCAGTCGAGGAGTGACCAAACTCAAAAGGATTGACACCGGAGGTAGAGTTTAAGGTAAGACTACCAGATCCTTATACTTTTTATTTTATGCATGAATGTGGGGTATTATTGGGATAGTTGTTAAAAGTAGGATACTTTATACGGTTAGCTCTGCATGCACGATTGAACCCTAGTGTATTCCATAGGGGGGTTTTCCCACTATAGCAGGAAGTTTCATGGATTCTTTCCCAGTGAAGTGTAATAGTAATCTAATGTGGTATTGGTATACCATATTGAACCTTCCATTACATGTGAATTACCTTTGGTTGACCCTGAGCATCTTGTCAAAACATTCCAACATGTGATTTATGGGCATTCCTTTAGATATGTTGTCTCCTTTATATTTAGGTTTAAAGAATTATTTGGAGAAACAAGAGTTTAATGACATGGCTTTAAACCACTTCTCACCACAATCAGGTATCTTTGTAGCTACAGATATATAATTCTCATAGACTTCAAAATCTAGCATCCCCACCTTAATCTTTGTCCCATTAAAATTAAGTGCAAACTCCTTGGCCACTTCAGGATGTCCTCTCTGCATTTTTTGACAAAAATCGAGACAACCCACCCTCTAGAAAGATTCCTTGAACAATTCTTTAGAGTTGATGAGTTGCATGTCATATGGTTCAGTTATCATAATCTCTCCCCCCTTGCGAGTCTTTCTACCTTGCTAACTATCAATAATTACTGCCTTGAAAAACACCTTCATAGCCTCTTATGACAGTTGTTATGTGAAATATAGAGTAAAACATGGATATTAGGGTTTGATAATAGAGTTGATATACCTAGAATTCACTTGTCTGAAAAATTATACACAACAATGGTATGAATTGGAGAAAATTGCAAGTAGGAAATATAAGAGGAAAAATGATTCAGTCTTGAGTAAACATGAAGACAGGAAAAAAGATACAACTTTGTGTAAATAGAGGGTTTGTAGCACCAACATGAGTTCATAGCACCAGTGTGCAGTGAAATTGAACTATATTTTATGAAGGTTGACAATAATTTTCATGTCTGAGAGGGAACCTATAAAGAATGGTTAAAACCTGGGCCTTAAACATATTTCAAAATTGACAAGGGTTTGGTCAATCAAAAGACAAAGGGTTTGCAATGCCAATCTACAACGCGCAATTTGTGGTGCAGGGTTAAAACAGACAGTTCACAATGCAGAATTATCAATATGAAATATAATGTGTTTGCAAAAGGGAATTGTAGGATGACCCTGAGATAACAATATTGACCAATGAGAAGGGTTTAGAACACCATAACAATGGGTTTGGGAGTTATAAGGGCATGAACATTTAAAATTTTGCAATGCCAACAATATATAACAGATTTGCGTCCTCAATCAACCTTTTAAGTAGAATGAAAATCATCAAGGGGTACCTGGTATGTATAAATTTAGGCTGGTTCTTTGTGAACCTAATATGGAATTAGAGGAAGGCATCCAATATTTAAAAATGTTCTACATCCAATTCACAATGGCATTCTGCAGCACCAATTTTCAAATTCTAGTAGCGTGACTCAAAGAAACTATTAGAGTTTGTTCCCTGACATAATATTTGAAAATCATATTGAATGGAAGCATTGAAGACAAAAAAATCTCCCCTGACACATTTCCAAATTGCAATGATGATATATTAGTGCAATGAGGTACTTCTTAATACGTTGTGAAATTTTAGGTGAGTTGGCAACAAATAAATTAGACGTCTGACTTGACCTCTAAATAGTTGGAAAATGACATAATGAAATTTTGTGTACACCTTTGAGACAAGACATATGATGATGATGATGTTTTATACCAAGAGTGTAACCCATGTAGACCCTTATTCCCCTCATGATGATAAATAATACCATGACACTAAGGATCTAAACCAAGACTAAAACAAGACTGTGCTTATGGAAAAAACAAAAAATTGAGATATGACATGAGATATAACCCAAAGCCTAAGATTTAAAGACTCTATGACTCAAAACAAGACAAATCTAAAGTATTTTGACCCATACACATCCTATGTGCTAACATCTGGCTCCACGAGGGATGGAGACCTTCATGTGAGGTTCCAAGAATATGTAGTTCCGGTGCCTTATCCATTGGGAAAGGAGTCATTATTGAAAGAAAACAAACTAACTAAAGACTGGTATTTAAAATGAAATGAAGCCACTGATGGATTTTAGAAAAAGTATCTCTTTAGAAAATTTCCATTGACTGGGTCAACAGGAATATCAACATCTTCCAAATTCTGCAACTTAAAAGTATTATTTTGCAAAACTTCAGAAATTTTAAAAGGACCAACCCAAAGGGATTCAAATTTACCATGTTTTCCCTTATCTTTCCTTTGAGCATCCCATTTGAGTACCAAGTATCCAAGATGAAAATCCTCCTTCTTCACCTTCTTGTCAAAAAATTCTTTGATTTTGTTAGGAATATCAGATTGTTGATTTATAGAGTTAATACTCATGAAATTCTATGTCAATGCCTTACAATTTGATTCAACCAACAACATAGCTAAACCTTAAACCTTCACCAACTTGGTGGGTTTCACCTCAAGATCAAACTTCAAAATTTTGGCAATCCACTTATTTATTTTCCCATCTATATCAGGTTGAATAAAAATTTCTTTCACAGAGCTTGAAGGGACATAAGTAATAGTTTTTGAGTGAATAAAATATACCCTGAAAGCGTTTAGGGCTTTGACCAAAGCATAAGCTTGTTTCTCCATGATGTCATATATGACTTCAACATCTCTCAAAGCCCTACTGAAAAAAGAAATAGGCTGCTCCATTCCATGTGAATTCTTCTAAAGAAGGACATCAACTAATGTATCATTGGAGGAAAAGGAAAAAAAAATAAAAATTCCTTTGAGTAGTCAGAACTAATTAGAACAGGAGCATCATCCAATGCTTACTTTATTTTCTCAAAATAAATACTAGCTTCTGGTGTCCATTTTACTTCATTCCCTTTTCTCAACATGGTTGTGATGAATTTTACTAACTCAACAAAGTTATATATAAATCTCCTTAATAATTTTATCTTACCTAAGAAGGATTGAATTTCATTTTTGGACCTTGGGAGAGAAAGAGTTTTGATAGCCTCTACTCTATTTGGGTCAATTTTTACTCCTTCAGTTGAGACAATATGTCCTAGCAGCTTACCTTCCTTCATGAAAAAAAGAGACTTCTTGGGATTAAGAAACAACCCATATTTTATGCACTTTAGAAACACCTTCTCTAAATGATGGTAATTCTCTTGATCAGACTTGGAAAATACTGTGATATCATCCAAGTAGAAAACAAAAAACATGTCTTTCTCTCCAATAAATGCAATGTCCATTGCACGTTGGAAAGTTTCCCCTTCATTCATGAGACTGAAAGGCATCTTGGCATACATGAATGTACCCCAAGGAGTGGTAAATGTTGTCTTTTATCTGTCCTCTAGTAATATAAAAATATGAGTGTATCCCCAAAACCCATCAATCATTGACATCCTGACTGAACCTGTCACCCTTTGAAATATATGCTCCATTTTAGGTAAGGGGTAATTGTCTTTTCTGGAACACCTATTTAATTTTACAAAGTCAACACAAATCATGATCTCACCATTCTTGTTTCTGACAGTGACCAATTTACCTATCCAATCAAAATACCTCATAGGTATAATGATCTGGGTATTAAGCAATTTTTTGACCTCTTTCTCCATAATGGGAAATAACATAGGGTTGATCTTCCTGAGTTTTTGTCTGAAATATTTGATGTCATATTTCAAAGGTATTCTATACTCATCGATGCTAATATCATTATTTTCCAAGTCCTCATACTTCCATGCAAAAACATCAACAAATTCTTTCAACAGTTTGATATATTCATCCCTTTGATTTTCTGACAAACTACTGGACAATTTGACATATTTAGGTTCCTCTTCAGTGCCTAGATTACATTATGTCATATCTTCATTTTCATTAGAACCACTCACTTTCACATCCACATCATTGTTGTCCAACAATATCTCCAAGGGAACCAATCCTTTAGGAATGTGATTTCTAAGCAACTGAACAATTTTGTGATCTACAATCTTGTTCAAAAATTTATCAGTGTGTAGATTTTTATTATCATCTGAATCTTGGTCAATATGAAGAGAAGAAAAATCATCTATTGTTTCCAAAAACCTCTTTAGTTCTTGATCATATTCAAAAAATTTCCAATGCTTGACATTATTAGGTATAGAAGGTCTATATTTCACCTCAACATCATACTTAGGATTTGGAGGTAGTGGGATTTTAAAATTACTGGCAGAAACAACTAAGGAATCAACCAATGTATTAGTCTCTCTGGGAACAAAATATATGTTGAAGGCTAAGAATAAATTATCAATAATATCCCATACCTCATTCCTATAAGCTCTTAGTATTGGATTCTTTGCTTGATAGATATTTCTGAATTGATGCACAATCAACTATGAATCTCCAAAAATAGATAATTCTTCAATTTTCATGTCCTTTGCAACTCTAAGCCCCAAAACTAAGGCTTCATATTCTACAAAGTTGTTTGTGGTTTCAAATTACAATTTTAACAACAAGGTTATGACCTCCTGAGAAGGCGAAATGAACACAACTCCAGCACCAACACTATCCTTGGAAGATGCACCATCAAAATACATTTTCCATGTTTGAACAACTTGTCTAGATGTCTCACATGTTATTGGTGACATATTTTTTATTTCCAATGGTGACTAAGAAAAATTGGTAAGATGCAAAATTCTATATCCTAAATCAGTATCAACAACATAGATGGGATGGTTTGTTGTATTTCCTTCATCACTGATGATATATGCAAAATGTGCTTCTCTATACATCCTTCTATGTTCACCACCAAAGAATGGTATGGTAGCATAAGAAAGATCCATTTTCAATGTCCCTCCTAACCTCTTGATCCATGATATAGACAACAACATCCCAAATTTGGGAGGAACATCTGCAACTACAATATTCATGACTATGATTTTCACAGGTAGTTGAAAAAGAGTGACAACTAATTCTTTAATATCTCCAAGACATTTTACTTTTCTTGAGTCAAAAGAATACAAATCATGATATGATTTAGTAATTTCTAGAACCAATTCATCCATGAAAACCTTAGGAATTAACTTGTGGGATGCACCTGAGTGTATAAGACAATTGTGAAATATTTTATCATGTACATTCAAAGAAGTGTAAAAGGCAGGAGAGGATTAATCTCTATATTCTACCAGTGGTCCCAATATAACTGTAGGTTTCTCATCCTACAAGTTAATTGAGTCTGTTGAATGAGAAAAAGATTCAAGTTGCAACATTTTTGAAATAGAGTTTTTGAAATCTTAATTTTTCATCAACTCTAGGAATGGGAAACATGAATTTTGATTTTCTGGATTTCATTCCCAAAGTTAAAATAGGTTTGGGATTTTAGAATTTCCTTTGTCTCTTGAACATGAGATTTAATGATGGGATGATTTTTCTTTTATTTTGTTCCTTTTTTTGGTGCAACCACTGTCTTGGGATGGGTATCTGCTTTTTTAGGCTGATTAGATGTACTTGGTTTTCCCTCCTTTTGTTTTGACCACAAATTGTTTTTGTTTTGACCTCAAATTGTATTTGTTTTGAGTTTCATTCACTTTTTATCCTTTACTTAACTCATTCAATTGATTTCTCATTAAAGACTCTTCATAAGCAGATTGGGTTAAATGAGGGGAAGCAGTTGTGTCCCCTAAACAATGAATTTATTGATCTACTTCTTCATGATGTCCTTCTTCATCATCAACCAAATTTTTATATAGAGGAGTTTGAATCCTCTCTATTTCTCTAATCTCTCTGTAGAATTTGAGGTGTAATGTTTTGTCTTTTGAAATTATTTATGTTTCCAAAATCTTGAGGATTTTTATTTGTTTGTCTCCCTTCAAGTTTTAATTTTTCCATTTCTATAGAAAGTGACTTGACCAACTTAGTCAATTCATCAACTTGTGGATTAATTCTTGAAGCATCTCAATATAAGGCTTCTGTATTTTGTTTTCTTCTATCTCTATCATATTTTCCCCTCAACTTGGTTGTTGCCAATATGTTTGATTCAACCTCTAGAGAAACATCTTGCATATGAGATAATGTTGTAGACCTTATTTCTCTCAAAAAAAGACATAATTATGGGTCAAAGGAACTTGCATAGGTTATTTTAGCAGAAGTTTCAGTGGGTTTAATCTCAACAGGAATGTTTTTGTACATTTTGTTAGATCTTTTTGAAAAATCTGACACTGATTCATCCTCTTTCCTTTTAAGAGCCCTAAATTTTGTAATGTAATATAAGAAGTCTTTTTTGTCACCCAAATGTCTTAAAAAGGCATCATCTAGGGATTTTATTCTAGCTATTGATCTAGGAGATAAACTTCTAAACCACTTTCTAGCTTCTCCATCTAGACTTTGCACAAAAACCCTCATCCAAATATCTTCATTTTCAATATTCAAATTATTTGCATAACTGTAAAATGCAGCAAGGTGTTCTTCTGCAGTGATATCTTCCTCTCCTATAAATTTGGGAATGTACTTAAGGTAATATCCTATTGGAAGAGCATTCATAGGTTGAGGAAGCACTAATGGTGCATACCTAGCAGCCACAATGACATCTATTATTTTTTGAGGAGGATTAATCCCTGCCATTTGATTTGAAAAAGGAGGACTCTGAGTTTTA
>ML810379.1:111548-131863 GCA_009831015.1 Picea engelmannii
TGAAGATATCTATATACCATGGAGTACAATTTGATCTCCCATGATCACTAAAGTAATATAGGTACTAGTCCAATGAAAAGGAAGAAACAACTCAGGAAGGCTACGACCACATAGTGATGTCTTCAAGTCTTCTACACAATCCTCCAATGTTGCAAGTCTACATTATGTGAATAAAGGAGTTGAGTTCGAACACAATGAGACATTGTTTGATTACCGGTCATTGAGGTATATCGTTAACAAACACGAGACAACCTACCAATAATGAAAGTAGGTATCAAGGCACTGAGTACATTCTTACAAGTGTGAATAGAGGATTCAGTGTCGAACACCTGAAGAATCCATTGATCAAGAGACATTGATATATTCCCAACTATATATGGCAAGAGATCCTCCCACTGATGACTGCAAGCCTCAAGGTACTCATAAGATTCTAGGTTCCGTTTCCAAAATAAATGAGCTAAAGTCGATGGAAAGAGACCCACTTAAAGTAGAGCATTAAGGAATCTCTCATCAGCCATCACGAGGTACAAAGCAGGAGCCTCATGATTTGGTGGAAATAGGATGAAGAACAAGTTCGTGAACCAATGACCTGGTACATATTTCATGTGTGCTAAGTGCAAGCAATACACAAAAAATACCCTCTGAATAGCAGCCAATGATGAAAACTGTTGAAAAAGGCGAGGAAACCACCAATAAGGCTAATGGCATACAGACACTACACGAATCCCAATGTGTGAATATATGTCTTTCCGTCGAACACAAGGGAAACCACCCAGTCAATGACCAATGATGAAATGTCAATTGTTGGGTTCAAGTTTACCTACCAATGATGAAAGTAGGACCAGGGTGCACGATAGGACTACAATATCATGTGATTATGAGACAAACTGAGGGTATGGTTGACATGCAAAGTTAGGAGTTTTGAGGAGTGGCCGATATAGGTTAAAAGACTTCCTTTGAACAAGAGCATGAGTCATAGAGAGGAATCCAATAGCACAAACCCAATGATGAAACCATGAGATGCAGGAGGAATCAATGAAATTCTCTATAGGGACTCGAAGAGTAACTAGTCAGTAGAGAAGACTCTGTAACAATCTCAACTTCATAAGGCCATGATAATCCCAAAATTATGATGATGAATGGACTCAATAAATTTGTTCTCTGTTTAAAGGTGACACGACTACTGCCAACATAAGATAATACTCCCTTCTCGCCCATCTTTTTTTGTTTTTTCATAACAAATTAATGTTATGATATAGAGGAGGAAACGAGTGTCACAAGTAAGAAAAAATAGTTCTAGCAGTGGAACATACCTATTCTTAATGCATGGAAATGCATGCAGGAGATGGACACTCGGGTGTATGTTCCCTCTTAGGTATAGGGTGTCAAATTGCGAAGGATATAATTAAGGCTCTACTTGGTTGAGGATGCAAAACTACTAAGGTAAAAAGTTTATAATGCAAAGAAAGAACCAGCTATATGCTCAATACTGCAAGCAAGGGCATGAGATGCAATCACAACTTAATGCCAACAAATTTCCTTTTTTATGTCTTTTAGTCTACTTGGTGTGAAAAAGGGATAAACTTGTGCCAAATAGACGTCTTTTCAAAACCAATTTACAAGTGTGAAAGAGACAAGTTTACTCGACAATATTTTCACTTTTTGATAATGAGTAGGAAAAGAGATTGACTAAGACTCACAACCTTTCAAGTCCAATTTTAACGAGTGTGAAAGGGACAAATCACTCGACAATCTTTTCTCTTTTTAGACGAGTAAAAAAAGAGCTTAACTCGGACTTGTTTGGGAGACTCTAGGCGACAAATCACGGGCGAGGCCAAGGCTCTCATGCTGGACTTCTATGGAATGCCAATATTTTATGAATAGCCGACATAATCTTGGGAAAACCCAAAGCTCTCCAAGTTGAAGAGGAAAAAACACAAACGGAGTATATAGTCTTTGTGATAGATCGGATAATGTCTTTTGCTAGAAAAGACATAGATGGGTACATAGGATACCCTACAAGGCCATCCCAATCAAAGGGAACTTCCTTGGGACTTGGAGGGAGAGCACTCGGGGAGAGAATAAATCTCTCCTGTTCAGAAGGAGTAGTATCAATAATGTTGATGGCGTGGTTGGAGGATGCATAACCCTCTATAAGGAGAGTAGGATTGATCAGAGATTGCACTGGTACGACCATTTCTTCAATTCTAGGTTGAAGAGGATGCATGATAACAGGGATAGGGGACACATCACCTTAAAAAATTGGGTTGTCATCAAGGGAAGATTGCAATGACATTACTATCGTGTCAATCAAAGGAGGAACAAGGTGTGGAGAAACCACATATGCCTCAGAAAATGAAGGGCCCATAGGTGAGCCCCATGCTTCTGGTATCCCAACCTTGGCTGGACATAAATGGGTAAGGTGATATCCTTCACAAGTCTTGCAAAGTAATTTAGGCTTACATTTGAGGCATTGAGGCTTCTCAAAGCCCCCAACGTCGTTGAAAACGGTCGGTGACATACTTTCAACGTGACAGGCAGAGGCGGGAGAGTCATCTCCTACATGATGTATAGAGGTTGGAGATATGATATTGATATGACTCATGGTGACTAGAGTCATGTCCCTAGCATGACTAGCATCGGTCGGGTATGGGTTGTCAACATAACCCGTAGAAATTGTTGACCCATCTCCAACATGACTGGAAGAGGTTGGTGATGGAGCTCTAGTATGAATGACAGTGACTAGGCTGGCAGTGAGTTTTGGAATTTGATACCAAGGTAAAGGGAAAGATTAACTTTGAAACATTGCAGGCCATGAAGGGCCTTGGTTTACCCCATGTTCCTGTCCAAAAAGGTAGTATCCTCTGTTTAATTGATTCGAAGAGGTGTGTATGAAAATCATCACCGAAGTATATGAAGAGACAAAAGTATTATAAGGAATATTCGAGTGAGGATATATGTTTCCCCCTTGTGAAGGGGTTCCATAAAGAGGGTATCCAGAACCATAAAACCAATTCTCCCCATATGAAATACCCGAAGATACGTGAGGACCTATCATGGGAAAATTATTTGAAGGAACCGAAATGGTGGATGGAGGATACATGGTTGGAGTGTAATAAGTAGAATAGGAACTCATTTGAGTATTAGCTCCAGATAGAGTATGGATAGGATCAGATCCGTAAGAGGGGGGGTTCCATCCTCCTGTAGTGAGATTTGTTCAAGATACATGACTCATATCGAATGGAGATATAGGCATTAGAGCTACGGTGCCCCCAGATCCAATGCTAGGATTCATATAAGCAGACCAGAGAGATGATTGCACGGGTGAAGGCATATCCATAGAAACATGACTAGAGACCCAAGGTGCATACTGAGTGTCATAGTTATACATACTATTATGAAAAGAGGAAGGATTTGTCCCCATGCAATGAGTGGGAATCATGGGGTGGGTAGCGGTAAATGATGGAGCAAAAGGAACTCCACTATCCATGATAATGAAAACTCAGTATAGACCCCTAAGGCCAAATAGTAATTGAAGAGCAACCAAAAGTCAAATGGCCAATATGTAGACAAATGGGGTAAAGTGGCTAAGTGGCTTCCCTCCCTAAAGAAGGTATGTTTCACCCAAGAGGGGCTTGAGACTCCCTACTAAAGATCAGAGGTAACATAATCAATTATAAGGGCCCTCGTGGGCTTAACAACTAGTCGATCAGATCCCCCTAGAGATGTAATCCTCCATAAACTCTATATGTTGTTTGACCCTTCTCTGACCTAGGGTACCTACAGAATAACCCCTACAAGTAACCTATGAGACAACTAAGTCAAGAAAATAATAAACCGCGTTATATTAAATGCACAGGAGAGAAGTCATAAGTCAGGTACACCATTTGGGCAGGGTAGCAAAGCCCAAAACCTTGAAAGAACTGCCTCTTACGAAGATAAAGGAACTAGCAAGATCCCCAGATACAAATAGATCCCTAGAAATATCTCTAATTATAGGAAGGTATTGGGGGGATATCCCTTCAACTGACTTCGTGTGACCTTGTGATTAACTCCGGTGTGAGTGGAGCCTCCTGATCTTACCAATTATACAATGGATTTCTCCACTCCCTCACTCAGACACACATGTTGATTTAATTGCCTTTAAGAAGTTTACTCACAAAATCCTATCCCAAGGCACTAAATCCTAGGCTAGTTTGTGCACCCTAGAAAATAAAATCGTGATTAATCTGTTGTAGGAAAATCTCCCTGCGGATAAGTAGATTGCCTCAAAGAGCTTGACCCTAACTCTAAGATAGAAAATGATTAATGTGGACATTAGCTTCCTTTCAAATCTATACAAACTAATACATGAGAGGGAAGGAGAATAGAAGTACCTCTTTATCGACGTTTGTCCCTGCACACTCCGAGTTGAGCTCCAATCCTTTGCTCCTCGCTGAGTCCTGTAAACAAACAAGATATGACCACTTCCTACTCTATTGATATTAGCTTGAAAACATATCTATCTATCAATAATAAGTTCATGTAACATCAGACACAAACTAGAAAGAAACAGGCCAAGCGTGTCATATTAATGAGAATAACGACAGCAGTACTTACAATCGTAGATGCAAATGCGATAGCTTCGTCAAGTCCCCTTCGTCTAACACTTGCTAGAAAGATCCACAACCTGGATGACAGTAGTTTCATTGATCACTCTCCTTTGGCTGACTGTGTGTTTCCTATGAGATCATAGTTTTCATGCTATCAATTCTTCCCCCTTCTCACCATGATAGAGCCTGTTTATATAAGTTAAGAGGAGCTTAACCTCTTGAGTTATCTTTAGAACAAGTTGAGAAACTCCCTCCTTGGATCAGGGATATTCTAATGAAACCAAGAATTCGAATGCAACTGCCTTCTAATCTTGAAAGATCCTCCCCTTATTCTCCTCAACAGGAAAACTACTGCCTCAGATTAGGCAACACTCCCTCAAAAGGGGCATCAGAGCGCTATAGCGCTTCCTAGGAAGCTTGAGGGGGGCGCCAGTGATCCAAAGATGGATAACGCTCCTTCATAGGGGTAGGTAGGCATTATAACACTCCCTGAGGCCTTATAGGGGGGCACCGGCACTCCTAGAGATGATG
Organism: Picea engelmannii; assembly: GCA_009831015.1. Taxonomy (NCBI): domain Eukaryota; kingdom Viridiplantae; phylum Streptophyta; class Pinopsida; order Pinales; family Pinaceae; genus Picea; species Picea engelmannii. Next base: position 116,672 of record ML810379.1, read on the forward strand.
TAGGGGAGAGCTCACCCTCAAAACCTTAGTTTAAGAGCTCTTCTCAGGTGATAAAAGTTCTTGGACTTCAGTTAACCAGTTTTCCTTCTCCAAATCAAGTGTATGAGATGTCTTAAGTGCCTCCTTAGTGTCATCGTCATGGAAGTATGCTTGAACAACATTTGTGACACTTGTGACCAACTTGCGACACTTGCGAAAGTTGTAAGGAAGATGTGACACTTACGAAAGTTGAGAGGAACATGCGACACTTATCCAGTTGAGTAATTTTGACGTGTAACAGATTGCCCCCCAAAGTATGAAGTTAGAAGATGTGAACTGATAACTAAAATTCTTTGTAGATGTTCAAGCAAGGGTATAGACTCAGAGAACCTAACAGAAGCTTCACACAAACATCCAACAAATATCATGACATATTTCAAAACCCAAGGTAGGCATACCTATGCTTGGGTGATCAAGACTTGCGAGATATGGCCGCCATAAAATACACTACGGATAAATAATTGTATTGATAAGAAGGTATAGCCTCTGAAGATACAATGTGGATCTATACTCTGATGACTCGGACTGATCGTAGCCATGAAGAATACATAGTGGATCTACGAGATGACAATACATAGCCACGACCAATACAAAGTGGATCTATGTAACAGTGTATGTGTCATTTTTCCAATAGAAACTCCTTCGCAACCTGGGCAAAGAATATATCAAAGTGGTTACTCTAACCATGTGAATAGATTTCCTGATGTCGAACATGGTAGAAACCACTTGATTACCAGTCAAGGGTGTCAACCGTTAACAAGTGCGAGGGAGATCACCATTAATGACAATGATTCCCAAGGTACCCTAGTACATTCCAGTAAATGTGAATAGATGAGTTGAGGTCAAACATCCATGGAATCATCTGATCAGAGGTCAATGATGTAAACCTACTGTCGAATGTGAGGAGGCCTTCCATTGAGGCATGCAGGTCCCAAAGTACTAACTGGTTTCTAAGTTTGATTCCCGGATAATGTGTTGAAGTCGATAGGAATAGACTCGTCGAGGGAGGGCCTTGATGTATTCCCCATCAATGACACAAAATGGACATAAGGATGTAATTGGTAGAGCAAATGGACATGGACTGACACAGGTTTTGAGGCAAGATATTTGGGATGGCTGACTCTAGAGGCGGATACTTCCCTTGAACACTGAGGCACAACATAAAAACATGACATGGACCAAAACTATGCAGTGGATACTGCGACTTGCGTCAGGTGACCCAAAGGAGTGAAAGGAATCTCAAAGGATTGGCTCAGTGTAGAGGTTCAAATTTATGATACGTGCAAATGACAAAGTGTCGTGTTCAAGGGTGACTCTAAGAATTGATGGATAATGTTCTCAAGAGACTGCTTGTCTTGCTCCTTTCAATTTTTTCCCCCATCCAGATAGACGAGTACCTATTTTTGATTTAATGAGCTTAAGGAGGATAACACATGCTCGATATAACTCACCTTTGGTAAGTTCCTCTTCCTTTGTTTAACGAACCGAAAGAAGTAAGGGATCGGTCCCATATGGGCCTGTCGATGTGTGCTTTAACGAGTCCAAAGACAGAAAACTCGAAGGTTTTTCAGGATTATAGAGTTTGTAAAAACACTTAAAAGAGAACTCTCTCAGTTCCTTTTTCGTACAGTAGTCTAACGAGACCGAAAAAGAGATAAACTATCACCCAAAAGACGCCCTTTCTAACCTTTTAACGAGTGTGAAAGGAAGCAAGGTCACTCGACAATCTTTTCATATTTAGAGATTCTGAAAAGGGTTTAAAGAAGACTCCAGGGGGGTTCCTTTTTTGTGTGTTGTGTGTCCATATGGGTCCGAAAAAGAGATAAAAGTTTACCCAGTTGTGTTCTCATATTTTCGAGCTCGAGAACGAACTAAGACTATGCTCATAAGCATGTCAAGGTAAATAATCCATCAGAACTGCCAGGAAACCTGCGATGTCAAAACTACTAACCAAGGGTTTAGTGAAGCCATTATTTTGTTAGAGAAACCCAAAAATGACTATACCTTATGAAAATGGAAATTTATAAATAACAATACAATGAAAATTCCATTTACCATTTCATTTTGCACAAGGATTTTGGAGTAGTGGAGACTCTCATTTTGAGGTGGATCTTGTTTTGTTTTCTATTGGAGCTACGGTTCACCGTTTTGCTTGTCGTTCGGACCAGGTAGATGTCCATATCTTCTTATTTCAAACACATGTTTTAAGATTCATTTTTATAGCATCATTTAATTTAGAATATGAAGCCCTAAATTTCCCAAAAAAATCAAAATTGGCCTCTTTTAAAAATGATGGAAAAAGGGGGTTCTTTTTGCAAAAACGCTTTAGAGGAGGATGTCCAAGATGCCAACGCCCCAATGGCTGATTGGATGGGTCATTTTTGGCAAATAACCCATGAAAAAATCCCCACGTATGTCCACGCAGCCATAGAGAAGTCGTTTTGATTTTAAAAACATTTTCATTGTTATATAATGAATGTTAAATGGATAAGGAAGGGCATGGTGATTGTAAAAGAGGGTGTGGTCATTTTAAATGATGTGGGCATTTAGATTTCATGTTTTAAATCACTTTTAAAAAATTTCGAAATTGCCAAAACGTTGAAGTAATGAATTTCTTTATTTGTTCGTTTTGTAGGTGATTTCAGTGACCATGACTGAGTGGAAAGAAAGAGAACATGAGATGGATGAATTAGTTTCCTTGCAGAGTCCTTGCACATGGGCTACATTGCGAGCTTGTGGCTTACTAAATTTCTTCACATTGCAAAAAATGAAGAAATAAATTCTATTGCTTGAGCATATGATCGGCCTATGGGATGTTGCAGAGCCATGATTTCGGATTGGCACACAACTTCTAACCATTGAGTTAGAAGACGTGTATTTTTTGGCTGGCCTCTCAAGAAGAGGGGTTCCCATATATTTCTCCAGGTAGAGGGTGCTACCTGAGCAAGTGGACATGTATCTGGCACGCCACTGTATCCCAGGAGCAAGACTGGTAGGGGGTAGGATCCCTATCAAGGATATTCGAGAGCTACCCCTCCAGTCTATACTGTTTTCCATCATGAGTGTGATGGGCAGTACTAGCGCACATCTGGCATCAAGATCGCAGGTGGCTTATGGTGTTCAGTGTTTGGAACCAACACTATTCAACTGGAGTGCAGGTTTCCTTCGAAATGTGAAGGAACAGGTTTCACGGTGCCAAACAGGACATAAGCAGTTTGGTTATGGCTCATTTCTGGTCTCATTTTTCTTAGAGTGCATCCCCCAGATGCAGCCTCAGATAGCACTAGCGGTGCGACCAGTGGATGAACCGAGGATGGAGAGGTGGACTAGTCTATCTCCGAGGCTAGTAGTGGAGTCAAAGTTTCATTTCATTGGTGATTTCTTTTCATGGTTGAGACAACAGTATCTCTGGATAGAGGACTTCCCGTATGCTGAGGGTGATTTCCGCAGGAGCATGTATTTTATTTTACCCACGGGGGAAGACTAGGATGTGCCAGGTAAGAGACTGAGTCATACCTTGTCTAGTTTTTTTTTTTTAAGTTTTTTGATGTATATGTATTTTTTTTGGGTATGTAGAAGAGTTTTTTAACAGATGTACTATTTTTAAAATGCAGACAAGGGAGCGGTGTGCCCGACCGATATACTAATACCAGGACGCCGTGGGGGCATTTCGGTCACAGCAGATCCGGTAGTACCAGTGATAGGTCTCCAGGAGGTTGAAATAAACCTTCAAGGCCTCACGATGGGAATTCCTCCTCTGCGGAGGGGAGAAGTGCCTTTACATATGCAGAGGCACACCGTGGGAGTACCAGAGAATATCAATTATCTACTGAGGTGAGTAGTGCATGTGGTGATGTGTTACTCGCAGCACAATGTAGTGCGGGGAGATTAGAGTCTCTCTGGTGATCCTATTTTTGTATGCCTTGTCAGGCGATGTTGTAGGGGTTTAGAGACCCGACATTTTTCTCTTCTACATACTTTTTGATGTAATCAAAACATTTCAGTCATGCCGTATATATACAATTTTTTGAGTTTTTACAGTGCCAAATGATTTGTACATGATGATGTCTGTGATGTGTTTTAATTTACATGTAATGTACAATTTTTCTTTCCTTACATCTTATATGTGGGCGAGATACCGATCCATGATGTAATTAGCTAACGAATCCAAAACACTATTAAGTTCTCTTGGAATGTATCTATATTCAATGTAATCGAACATTCGTTCAAGATGACAAACTTGTAGGTGGAGACGTAGCAGGATAGGACTATGGATAGCGTAGATACAGTTGAGTTGATAGACCACGAGTTGGGAGTCTAAGTAAACAATGATACGAGAGATGCCTAGGGAGGAGGCTTGGGTCAACAGTCCGATGACAACATGATATTCTGCCATGTTGTTGGTTGCTGGTCCTAAGAAGATCCCTCCTGAACTCACCACTTCGTCAAATTGGTAAATAACCCATGTTGTTGAAGCAATGTTCCGGGTATGTCGAGTAGCTCCATCCGTGAACCCAAAAAAGATAGGAAAGGAAGATGTCATCTGCGCATGAAAACACAAGCACAGTCATGAGTGGCAATGGTAAAGACTCGAGCACGCGAAAGAAATAGACACACCAAACTAAAATACAATAATGTAAAAGTACAGATCTTGGGTAATCTAAGCATAGTAATTTTTAAGGTAAAGCCTATTTCGGGGCTCTCCCAGGGAAATTCCATCATGATCTACTAATTCGTAGGCACCTCTGTGTAGAACACGCTTCACGATGTAAGGACCGTGCCACAGAGGTTCTAACTTTCCTGTCCCCAATTTATTGTGAGCTTGGTCATAAACAAGGACTAAGTCTCCTTTTGTGAAAGTACGAGGGTGGGCGGATTTGTCATATTGACTCTTAATTCATTTTTGATGTGCCTCATTAGCGAGAGCAGCATCACAACGTGTTTCATACAGCTTGGATAGATACAAGAATCATTCTTCTTCAGCAGAAGTATGGGGTAGAAGTTCTACTTTCAGTTTGAGTGATGGAATCTCACACTCGATTGGTAGAATGGCTTCAATGCCATATACCAACTGGAAAGGAGTAAATCCAGTTGAGGTTTTCATAGAGGTGCGATAGGCCTAGAGAGCAGAGAAAAGTTGTAAATGCCACGATCTTTTGTTTGCCCCTACCATGCATTGGAACATGGTTTTTAGGACTTTATTGATGGCCTCAACTTGTCCGTTAGCCTGAGGGTAGTAAGGGGATGAGTTTTCATGGCGAAAACCCAGTTTGACATGTAATTCGCTCATCATCTAGTTTTTGAAGTGTGCACCATGATCAGTGACAATGGCACGTGGTACACCAAAATGAGTTATGATATGGTTGAAAAGAAACAGAGCTGCGGTACGACCATCATTCAGGAAGGTAGGCATAGCCTCAGCCCATTTGGTGAAGTAGTCGATGACGATGATTATATAACCGTGCCCCCCGGCTGAGGTAGGCTTACACTGCATGAAATCGATACCCCACTTAGCAAAGGGTTCGATGGAAATAATGGGGTGCAGCATAGTAGGGTGGGTGTGTGCCTTCTTGTTAAATATTTGGCAGGGTGGGCATTTTTTGACGGCCTCGATGCAATATTTAAAAATCGAGGGCCAAAAGTAGCCGGCACGTAGGATTTTTTGGGCTGTGGCCATCCCGGAAAGGTGACCACCACAGGCGCCAAGGTGAAAATCATTCAAAACGCGTTCAGTCTCCTCGTGAGTCAGACATCGCCGAAGGATGGTGTCAATACCACGACAATACAAGGTGTTGTCGATGATGACATAACAACGAGAGTGGTGACGAATGCATCGATGCTCTTCGCGAGAAATGTTGGGCTGAAAATGTTGGGTTTGAAGGTAGAGGAGAATGTCTCTGTACCAAGGATCGAAGGTGTTAATGAGGAAGAGAGATTCATCAGGGAGAGAATATCTAGGTTCAATGTTTTCATCGGAACGAGGGAGAGAATAGATAAGCTCTACAAACACCAGGGATTTTTTGGATTTGGCCTTCGTAAACTCAAGATCAAATTCCTAAAGAATAACGATCCATTTAAATATTTTCCCCCAAGTCCTTGGCATGTCAAGACGTGGTACATGAGGTTGGATTCTACAATCACTGTGGTGGTGCGTAATAAGATGTAATGGAAGAATCTATGGACAATGATGACGGCTTCCAGAGCCAGTTTCTCGACATGCGAATATTGAAGTTCGGGTCCAGACAAACTCTTGCTCAGATAATAAATCACATTTTCTTCATCGTTGGGGTCCTTCTGAACTAACACCATCGCAATAGTGGAAGTGGAGGTGGCCAAGTAAAGGATATAGTCCTTTGTAAACTCCGGAGGGTGTAACAAGGGAGCATGGGTCAAAGCGTGTTTGAGAGCATCGAATGATCATTGGACAATGTCATCCCAGATGAAAGGGGTGTTTTTCTATAGTAACCGCATGAATCCTTTAGTTATCTCGACATAGTTGCAGATGAAACGGCTGAGGAAGTTTTCTTTGCCTTGCAAACTTTGGAGTTGGGTTAAGTTGGTAGGTGGGGGAAAGGCTAGAATGGCCTTGATTTTTAAGAGATCCACCTGGATCCCATCTTTGGAGACAATGAAACCGACCAGTCAACCAAATTCGATGGCAAAAATGCACTTGTGGGGGTTCAAGAAAATACGGTAGAATGGACATCGAAGAAAAATCGCCCGCAAGTGATCAATGTGATAAGATCGATTGGATGAGTGGGCAGGTAAATCGTTGAGGTAAGGCTCTGCGATATGCTTGATATTGTGGAACGCGTACGACATGGCCCAATGGAAAGTAGCACCAACATTTTTGAGGCCAAATGGTAACTTTCGATAGGAAAAAGTTCCCCATGGGAAGATAAAGGTTGTCTTATGTTGATCAGTAGGTAATATTTCGATCTGGTTATACCCAGAAAATCCATCCATGAAAGAGAAGATTACTCTCCTTGCGCAATTATTGATGATTTGGTCGATGAAGGGCGTAGGGTAGTTGTCCTTAGGACAAGATTTGATGAAATCTCGATAGTCCACACAAACATGGATGGTCCCTTGTTTTTTGGCAACCGGGACAAGGTTGGAGACCCATTCTGTCAAAGGGATGGGATAGATAAAGCCAAATTTTAGAAGTTTTTCAACTTCTGCCTTTATAGCTACGATTTTCTTAGGGTGAACCGGGTGAAGCTTTTGTCGAACAAGTTTCGTGTTAGGGTAAGTTTTGATTTTGTTTACGACTATTGAAGGGTCGATTCCTAGCATCTCCTCGTAGCTCCATGCGAAGACATCACAAAATTCCTTAAACAAAGCGGTATAAGAGACCACTTCCTCAGGTGTGCAATTAGCACCAAGGTTAATGTTTTCCATGACACCTTCTTTGATCGAGATGTCAATAATGATTGTAGAAGAGATGTTACCCATGTTCCCCTTAGAGAGAGTATCTTGTGTGAGGATAGGAGATTGTGGAGCATCGGTAACATCGAGAGGGAAGATAGAGTGTATGTCTTGAATTTCTTCCAAAGGCGGAAGAAAAGAGGATCGATGGTGGTTATCATCCCAAGGAAGATCGTCAATGCTAAGCATTTCCATAATAGATTTGTCAGAAGGAAAAATTTGGGAAATGTAGTCAACGACGGACGACAGGGAATCCAACCATGAGGGCACCAAGTAGGCATCAGGTGCCAATAAATGTGAATTGTTTGAAGAGGGAGAGGCATATTGAATAGCTATGTATGAGGCCTCATCTGGGCTAAGTGGCATAGTGTCACCGAGCACATCGAATTCCAGAGGACTAGGTACAATCCATGGATCAGATGATTCCAAGGATTGATAAGACATAGTCGAGATCATATTGACAATAGCAATATGATGTGCGGTAGGTGGAAGTGGTGTAGGGAAAGTACCCATAAGGCTAGAATATTTTAATAAGCCAACACCAACACTTTCATACGTAATTGGGTGGTCTCCCAAAAAAGGAATGATGTTGGTGGCAGGGATGCGAGCGTCGAGTGTACATAAATCAAGCTGATCGATGGTGACAATTTTTCCTTGATGGCAGAATTGTACACATCGAAACACCGACGAGGCAATGACAGTCATAGCATAGAACCAACTTCTTCCGAGTAGTAGGTTTTAATCGAGGGGAGAATCGACCACCTCGACATCAACGGTAATAGTTTTTTCGCCCAGCTGAACGGCTAAGGATTGTAATAATCTGTGAGGATGAAAACCTCATCCATAGAAAGTGCATAACATCGTAGAATATTTGTTAAGGGCAGGTGATTTTAAGACTTTCCAACAAGCTAAGGACATGACACAAGTAGAGGCTCCCTCATCCAGGATAGTTCGGTGGATTTGTTGATTGTGAACAACAACATCAATTTGAAAAGATAACTAGTGGGAGAGTCATGGTTGATGATCATCCAGATTAAACGTGAGGTTATTTGATGACTCGAGATTGAAAGCGCCAATAGAATCTAAGAGCGTTCTACGTTGGCTGGGATAGTGTTGTAGAACTTTCAAGGCAGACATAGCACACAGTGCTTGGGCCAAGTCTTCTACAATGTTGTAGTTTTGGGCAGCCCGTGAATTAGGATTGAAGGTAGATTTCTGGATGGTGCTCTTAGGAGGGTGTAAGATGGATTCAAACAAAGGTTTCTCAATCTGATGTGGCCCGGATGGAGGGCTAACAGACAGAGGATTAACAAAGGATGGTAACGGGTCCGGTGAAGAACCGTTAGCAGTATTCGGCTTATCAGGTTTAACTGGCATGTCATATGTGGGCACTTGTTGAGACTTCATCATGGGATTGGTTGGAACTACCCCCTGCAGTGGGGGTTTGAGCAACCAAAGATTGTTGTTGTGGAAAAGGCTGAGTAAGAACAGTGGGTTGTGAATTTCCCTTGAAAAGTTTGGCCACTTCATCATGATGTGGGTAGTCTCAAGTGTAGTGATCATCACCACAAATGAGACATGGGAATTTCGGTTTTTGTTGTGGTTGTTTTCCGGCAGCTAGGGTTTGCGGTTGATTTTTTGGTTGTTCGTTGTTATTGTTTTTCTTTGGTTTATTTCTCGCTTTCTTCTTGCCCCTAGGTTGTTGTGAAGGGGTTGATTGGACTGCATTCACCTCAGAGACGTGAGTTTGAGGGGGGGTAGAAGAGGGTGTAGTCGGATTGGGAGTAGCCATCAAAGCGGGCTGCTAAATCATTCCAGCCGATTGGGTGGTAGATTGGGTTTTGACGGAGCCAATAACTCCATCCGCGTGGGAAGCAAACGATGGTTTGGATGGATCATTAGTGGCATGGGTAGCATTTGGTATCAACTCATACAGGGTACTATATTGTTAATAGACTAAGTCTAAGTACTGAGCTCAAGCAATGGCTTCCTCCTCGGTGACTACACAACCCATGGAAACATCACGAGCAATCTGGGTAAAAATGATTTAGTGAACCATTATGCTAACAATTGGTCAGGAATGACTGCTTTGATTAGCATTTATCGTCGTCTCCATTCATGAATATGATCGAAGATATGTACGGACATTTTCTGATGAAGGGAGGTTAATAGTTCAGTACCCGTCTCATATCGAATGGGTAGTTGGAAGTGTGTGAGGAAGGACATGGCGAGAGAGTTGAAATAGTGAAAGGATGCGCGTGGTAGTTCAATATACCATTTCACCGTGGAACCCATAAGCGTTTGTTGGAAAAGACACAAATGTATAGAATCGTCCATGAGGGAGTTTGATGAACTCCACAAATGGAAAGTCATCACGTGGTTGTTTGAGTCTTCTCTGGACTTTCCGTCGAATTTTGGGATATTAGAAGGAAGTTTAGCTGGAATAGCTGGCCAAACCAGAGAATGATAAATAGGATCATTCGTTAACCGAGACAAATCTGGAAGGTCCAGGGTAGCTAGAAAAGGTAGTTGTCAGTTAACCTATGGGTAATGCTGGTGTGGCATAGGGACACCAATGGGGCCAATCACTGGGTTATGTGGATAATTGTAACTAGTGGGCCCTCTTGTATGAGGTTGGTGTTGACCAGGGTACACAGGATTTGAGGTGTTTTGAGAAGCATGTGTAAGCGGAGGATAACCGGATGGGTTTTGTGGGTTATAGATTGGGTTCGACATTTGTCCATAAGGAGGTTGTTGCGGAGTCTGAGAATTGTGTCTTGTCGAGAACTATGGATTTCCTGGAAAAGGGACATTCCATGGATTAGGTGTGGCAAACACATTTTGTCCATACGATTGATGGTAGAATCCGGACTGAGGTTTCCCCCCAGCATGAGGGTGCCCCCCCAAATGGAATTTGTCCTCCGGTGGGAGGATGCCCCCCAGCTTGAGGTAGAGTTCCCGAAATTTGAGAACCATATGTAAATGACTAATCGGTGCCCCCGAGCAGATTAGGACCACCAAGAACGGTCCCTCCGGGTTGTTGGATAGGTATGTAATTTCCCGACATAACTTGGGTAGTAGTGGCTTGGGTAGTAGTGGCAGTGTGAGTATTCAGTGCCATGTACCCAAAAGGGAGTGTAGGTCTTGGTGTTACAGGTGTGTCAATCGCAGCTTGGTTGACCACCGCATTATCGACGAGAATAGTCGAAATGTGAGGGACTATTGTAGAATGGGTTGTCTGGAGGGGAAGAGTAGACCTTGGGCCAATGGGTGATGTGTTCGGACCAACGGGCGATGTGGCTATAAAAATGGTGGTACCGGTAAAATGGTTTAGGGGTACGGTGTAGGAAATAGGTGCATCAGCACCCATCCCTATTCCATAAAGATCTCACACCATGCGCGGTGGACTTCGAACAATGTATGCAGTCCAAAAAGGGTCATCGGCTAAAGGTTTTTGATGAGACCTAGCCAGAATGTCAGAAGGATTGACGACGACAAATTCACCAGCGGAATTCAATTGGAGGACACGTCGTTCATATCCCTCCGAAATGCGGAAAGCTTTCGGAGACTCTGAAACAATTCAAAAAATCTCTAAAGGAGTGGGAACTTCTTCCTGGGAAGTTGTAGTGTTTTGAACCTCGCTCTGTTGAGGATATTCCTCCGTAGAATGAGGGGGTAAAGGGGTGTTTCCTTCCATATTTTCTAGAGGAAGTCTATGTTGGTGAAAAAGAGTCAGCGAAAAAGATCTATGGCCAACTACCGAAAAGAAACAGCGTATGCTAATAGAATCTAAGAATCACAACCAAGCAAACAAGACCTTCTCTCGATGACCGTACTAGTTGGTGATGAAATCCAACGTCGCGTGATCAAGTCAAGAAGGGGTGGGGATAGGGTGGAACAGTTACAATGGCAACCTGCTTAATGGACTTACACCTTGGTGCAAGCTTCCACGCAGTAATTGTGGATTTACCCTCCAAGGAGCCCGAGTGAGTTTGACCAATATCTGCTACAGGTACAGTGAGACTTCCCTTCATCGTCACCTTGTGTAAGACCCTAAAGATTACGGCCACTAAGGTTACCAATTCACAGTCAGCCCCTGGACGGGAACAGTCGACAGTCCGATCCGAACGTACGGGTAGGGTATCGAGCCTAAAATCAACCAAAAGGATTCCATGAAGTAATTGTGGATTTACCTTTAAGCGATCCCCATAATACGATATGACCACCACAATCAGTTAAACCACGGAGGATTAGTCCCCGTAGCTCACCCGAATGCGACCTCATGTGTAACCCCTGTGTGAGAAGGGGATCCCAGGAAGACTTATACGATAATTGGATTTGACTCTCCCTAACTCAGGATGCTACTGTTTGTTTTGGAAACTTTGGAGAGTTATTCTCACAGCCTAATCCAAAGTACTAAGCCTAGTCTATTGTTGGTGGAAGATCCTAGAAAAGAGAAATTCTAGATAACTTTTAATCAGCGTTCATTTTATAGTTGTTCTTTACTCAAAAGGGGTGCATGGAAGTGAAACGAATGGAATTATGACTCAGTCCCAAAAATGCATCAAAGATGATAAGAAGTCATTTCTTTTCGATGAACATCTATCTAAGGGAGAGAGAGAGTTCTTTTCACTAACAAGCACTAATAAGGAATGTCCTCAAACAAATTTTCCTCGATCAAATCCTAATGTGATGCTAAAACTTTCGATATGCCTTCTAACATGCACAATCAATCATAAAGACACTTTTTATTGTTTGCATATGAATAATGATTAATTCAACAGAATGCTCGTCTTGCTAATTATCTTTTGGATGAATGAAAATCAGACCAACACAAGCAAGAATCATACAAACAATACACCCTCTTGTTGTGATCAAAACAAGAAGCGAAAGAAAAGAAACAATCAAAGAGGAATCAAACCAAGAACTTCACACCAAAAGAAATGTCGAAGAACAATGATCTTAACCAAAACCAAATGAAAAGATATGTAGGCCTTTGATGACCTTCACTAGCATTTTTCGTTTAGTCAGAAAGAAGAGAAAGACAATGCATGGGATTCAAATTCCAAATGATAGAAAAACTCAACAACAATAGTGAAGAAGGCTACAAAATCCAAACAACAAGATGGTTTTTCTTCAAAAGGACAGATGTCAAAGCTAGAAAAGAAGAAGGATTGACTCACAAGGTAACCCAACAAGAGAGACACAGAGGAAGAACCCTGAAAAAACAATTCTGGAAAGTTTATTGGCCAAAGGAGGGCTGGTGCTCTGTTGTCAAGGACAGGGAGCGTTATAGCACTCTGTGTAAGGCACTCAGGGAGCACTGGCGCTCTGTTAACATAGGGACAGGGGTGCCAGGTTCAGAAAGCTCCTAAAAGTGTCAAAAAATTCAAAAATTGTAATTCAATCTCGACAATTAGGCTGAGTGTGATGGGGTAGGGAGTCAATCAACTCATGAAACCAATCAAAAGAGGAGTGAACCAGGTCTGAAACAATCAAGGGGAAGAATAAGGTCAATGAGGAGAAATCAAAACAAGGAGTTTCGATTCGAGTCTATCTCCCCAGTGGAGTCGCCAGTTTTTGTTGTAGGAAAATCTCCCTATGGACAGGTAGATTGCCTCAAAGAGATTGACCCTAACTCTAAGACAGAAAATTCCTAACGTGGACACTGACTTCCTTTCAAATCTATACAAACTAATACATGAGAGGGAAGGAGAATAGAAGTACCTCTTTATCAATGTTTTTCCCTGCATGCTCCCAATTGAGCTCCAATCCTTTTCTCCTCACTGAGTCCTGTAAACAAACAAGATACGACCACTTCCTACTCTATTGATATTAGCTTGAAAATAGATCTATCTATCAATGATAAGTTCATGTAACATCAGACACAAACTAGAAAGAAACAGACCAAGCGTGCCATATTAATGAGAATAACGACAACAATACTTACAATCGTAGATGTGAATGCGATATCTTCGTCAAGTCCCCTTCGTGTAACCCTTGCTCGAAAGATCCACAACCTAGATGACAGCATCTTCACTAATCACTCTCCTTTGGTTGACTGTGTATTTCCTATGAGATCATAGGTTTCATGATAGCAATTCTTCCCCCTTCTCACCATGATAGAGCCTGTTTATATAGGTTAAGAGGAGCTTAACCTCTTCAGTTATCTTTAGAACAAGTTGAGGAACTCCCTCCTTGGATTAGGGATCTTCTGATGAAACCAAGAATTTGAATGCAACTGCCTTCTAATATTGAAAGATCCTCCCCTTATTCTCCTCAATGGGCCAACTACTGCCTCAGATTAGGTAGCGCTCCCTCAAAAGGGGCATCAAAGAACTATAGCGCTTCCTAGGAAGCTTGAGGGGGGTGCCAGCGCTCCAAATATGGATAGCACTCCTTCAGAGGGGCAAGTAGGCATTATAACGCTCCCTGAGACCTTATAGGGGGGCGCTAGCGCTCCTAGAGCTGATGTAGGGGAGCGCTCACCCTCAAAACCTTAGTTTAAAAGATCTTCTCAAGTGATAAAAGTTCCTGGACTTCAGTTAACCAGTTTTCCTTCTCCAAATCAAGTGTATGAGATGTCTTAAGTGCCTCCTTAGTGTCATCGTCATGGAAGTATGCTTGAACAATGTTTGCGACACTTGTGACCAACTTGCGACACTTGCGAAAGTTGTAAGGAAGATGAGACACTTACAATAGTTGAGAGAAACATGCGACACTTATCCAGTTAAGTAATTTTGACGTGTAACATAATAAATTTTAAATTATAGCATTAATTTTAATGGTTGTGATTACTCAAAAAAGTATGGTAGTGAAAATCATGTTGTTATGACTCCGCAAGAAAAATAAATATGAAAGTAATGCAAAGTCCTAACTTTAAATTTCAATGAACGATATGTTTCTGAAAACCAATGCAATTTTCAAATTCAACTCTAAAATTCAGAAGTAAAAATGCAATCTTTCACTATATGCACTAATCTAGTGAAAAAAGGACTCAAAATACAAAAAATTCCAAGCAATGCAAAATGCCTATTTTTTTTGTATTTTCAATATAAAAAACTGAAAATGCATAGACTGAAAATTAACTTGATATATAACCCTACTGTGTATAAAAAGAGATAACTCAAGAAGGATGCTAAGCAACAAAACACCCAGCCCAATGTACAAGGACAATAAAAAATGAAAAAATGAAAAGAACGACTTCTCCCAGAAATTCAACCAAAAGAGGGTTTCCTGTCATCCCACAAGCACTCAACAAGCACTACAGAGACCAAAGAAGACTAAAAAAACATCAAATCCCACCCAAAAAATGCCAGACCAGGCAAAAAAGCAAGGAAAATTGATGTACACGACTATTCAGGAAAACATAGTGTATATACGCAGCTTGTAGTGAGATAGTCTGCGTGTTTACATGACTGTTAAGGAAAAAGGCATGTAAATGATTTAAAACAAGGCCAGGAAAGGGAGAAAGGATAAAAAATCAGACCCAGAGTGAACAAGATTTTTCAAGCAATGATATGACAAGAACCAAAATAGAAACGAGATCAATCTAAGGAGAAAAGTACTCCAAACCCTAAGAAAAAAGATTCAATTCCCAGTACAATCGCCAATTTTGTTATGAGGAAAATATCTCTATGGCTAGGGTAAAACACAACAGACAGAAATGACTGAAGAAATAAAATCTATCCCAAACATATGCTATATAAACCAATATGAAAGTGA
>ML810379.1:213465-225563 GCA_009831015.1 Picea engelmannii
AATAATTTATTTTGTATTCACTTTGAATTATAATAGAATCATCACTTCACTTTATTATTTAACTTCTAAAATCTCTTAGACCACTTTGACTACTTTGACCTTTTGGGGCTTCTAGATGACATATGAGGGTCCTCCAACTTCGTAAGGCCATAAATCTCAAACCGTGAGGAGTTATGTGACATTAAACATACCACCGAAAATGGAATGACATGTACTATCCATATAGACTATTATTACCTTAAAATATATTAAAACTCATACCATTATACATGAAACAACCTTGGGTCCATTACCCAAACCTTTGTGCTACCGAAATTCACTACCAGAATTTCTTCAAGGGTTGACATCATTGGAAACCAACCTTAATCAACAATCTCCCCCTTTGGAATTGATGCAAAGACTCTGATGTAATAATGAAATCATGTCATGCAATACTGAAGTTATATCACTCAAGCTCCCCCCAGAACCATTCCTTTGTCCTCTGCATCTTTTTGACCATTGCTCCCCCTAGAGTCATGCCTATGTCCTATGCATATGATAAATATTTCCCCCTTTTTCATCAATGGAAAAGGTATATTTCCATCCAGGGTTGCTCCCCCTAACTGAACTGTCTGATCTCCTAACCCAAATTGTCCTCTTTATGGTGCTTCCTTGTGTACATCTAATACATATAAGATAAGCATTCAAAAGAATTCATTTTGGAGTAGAAATAACTCTGAGTCTCTGGTGAAGATACTCAAAGTCTTCCCGTGGAAGTGGTTTTGTAAAGATGTCTGCCACTTGTTCTTTTGTGCCCACATACTCAACTCTGGTGTTATTTTCTACAACCCGTTCACGTAGAATGTGATACTTGATTGAAATGTGCTTTGTCTTGGAGTGCATCATCGGGTTCTTTGAGATATTGATGGCACTTGTATTATCACAATAGATTGGAATGGGCTCATCATAATAAACCTGTATATTTGTCAGAGTTTGTTTCATCCATAGAACCTATGTACAACATGTTGTTTCTGCAATATACTCTGCTTCAGCTGTAGATAGAGATACTGATGATTGTTTCTTGCTTAGCCATGATACTAAACACTCACCCAAGTAGAATGTTGCTCCACTGATGCTTCTTCAGTCATCAATATAACCTACCCAATCTTCCTCTGTGTAGGCAATAAGTGATAGAACCTTTCCTTTTGGATACCACAATCCAAACTCTTTTGTTCCTTTGAGATATCTGAAAATCCTCTTCATTGTTAATACATGTGATTCCTTTGGTGCTGCTTGAAATTGTGCCACCTATCCTACTGCCTGCATTACATCTGGTTTGGACGTTGTCACATATAGTAGGATAACAATCATTGACCCGTATTGCCTCTGAAATGTAGACTTTGAATCATCATCTTTGCTTAACTTGCAACTGGTTTGCATGGGAGTGATAACTGGTTTTCAATCTTCCATTCAAAACCTCTTTAGCATTTCTCTGATATACTTGGTTTGAGAAATAAATATTTCTTGGTTACTTTGACATATCTGAAGTCCCAAAAAGAAGGATATTTCTCCAAGTAATGACATTTCAAATTCATTCTGTATAACCTTTGCAAATTTTTGGATTAACCTGTCATCATCACTACCAAAAATAATATCATCAACATAAACTTCAATTAATAAAATACTACTTGACTTACCTTGATGTAGAGGTTGTTGTCTGCACTTACTTTTTTGAACCCTGCCTGCTATAGATATTTATCCAATTTAGAGTACCATGATCTAGGATCCCGTTTTAGACCATACAAGGCCTTCTTTAATTTACACACATAATCTGCATTCTCTGACAACTGAAATCCTTCTGGTTGTTCAATGTAGACTTCTTCTTAAAGTTCCCCATTCATAAAAGTTGATTTTATGTCCATCTGATACATTTTAATATTTTTGGAGCATGCATAAGATAAAAGCAATTGGATTGCTTCCATTCTAGCAACTGGGGAAAATGTCTCTTCAAAGTCGATTCCTTCAACCTGTGCACATCCTTTACATACCAATCTAGCTTTGTTCCTTGTAACCTCTCCATCTTCATTCAATTTGTTCCTATATACCCACTTTGTGTCGATCACATTATTATCCTTTGGTATTGGAACCAATTCACAAGTGTCATTTTTCTCTATTTGATCCAATTCTTCATCCATGGCCTTGTTCCAAAATTATTCCTTGTTGGCCTCTTCAAAATAGGTTGGTTCATTTGTAGATGTGAATTCTAGGTGCATTTGTTCTGGTGAACAGATTCTTCTTCTAGTCTCAACTCCTGCGTCTTTGTTTTCGATAATTTGATCTTAAGGATGATTCTTCTATACTCGTTTGCTAGGTGTTTTTGGAGTTAATTTTCTGAACTTGCTCTTCTGTTTTTGTTGGATCCTCTTCATCTTCCCCTTCTTTTTCATCTTTTGTTTCTTCTTCGTAAAGTTGTTCCATTGATTCATTTTCTTCTTCCTTTAATTCTTATCTACATGTTTCATCAATTGTTACGTTGATGCTTTCCACCACTTTGTTCAATCTCGAGTTGTAACACTTGTATGCTTTTCTTGTACTTGAGTAACCAAAAAGTACTCCTTTTTCCACACGAGATTCAAACTTTCCCATTCTTCCATCTTCTCTTTTGATCTAGCATTTGCTTCCAAAAACTCTGAAGTGCTTTACATTTTTTGGTCTTCCTTTTCGTAGCTCGTAAGGAGTTGTTTCAGTGTTGTTTCTGAGAATTACTCTGGTTTGAATGTGAAATGTTGTATGCACTACCTGTGTCCAAAAAAATTCTTTCAATTTGGAATCCATTAGCATTTTTCGAGCCATTTCCTGTATTGTCCTATTCTTTCTTTCAACAACTCCATTCTGTTGAGGTGTCCTAGTAATGGAGAATTTTCTTTTTATTCCATGACTGTTGCAGTAGTCCATAAATTCCTTTGAAGTGAACTCTCCTCCATTATCATATCTCAAGAATTTGATTTTTGAATCCATTTCATTTTCAACCATTTCCTTGTAGATCTTGAAGTTTTCAAAAGCTTCTGACTTATTCTTGAGAAAGAAAACTGTGGTCATTCTTGTATAATCATAAACTAGTAACATAAATTATTTCTCACCTTTTAAGCCCTTTGTTGTAGTTGTTCCAACTAGATCAGTATGCACAATTTCCAGTGGTCTTGTCATTGAATATTCCTTTGATTTGAACCTGGTATTTGTTTGCTTTCCTTGTTGACAATGCTTGCATAAATTGTTGGCTGGTTTCATGATCTGGGGAATTTATCTTACTGCTTCTCTTTTTCTAACTTTGACAAGGTTATAAAAATGTATGTGACCCATTCTTTTGTGCCATAGCCAACTTTCATCTTCCTTTCCTAGACAACACTTTTCATTTCCAATTTCACTTAACACATATATGTTGCTTAAAGTTCTCGGAGCTGTACCAATCAATTTTACTGAACCTTATTTTCTTATCTTTCACTTTTGTGAATCGAAAGTAACTTTATGACCTTGGTCACACATTTGAATCACACTTAGAATATTATGTTTCATAGCTTCTACTAGTAGAACATTTTATGCCTTTGTATTCTTGTTCCGAATTCTGACTATGCCTTTTCCAATGATTTTGGCTGAATCATCATTTATGGAGGAGAGTGATCCATATCTTTCCTTTCGTAATGTAAGAAACTTGTCTCTATCCCCTGTCATGTGTTTTGAACACCCACTATCAACATACCAACCATGTTTCTTCTGCTTAGCTTGTAGAGCGAGTGTGCATTCTTCATTGCTATATTGATCCTGCATTCTTATCCATGTCCTTTCCTGAGGTTCCTGTCTGTGAATGTTGTTATTCTATTGCGGTTCTCTAGGAGGGACTATCATTCTGCATTCTTTGGCCATGTGTCCAAAATTGTTACATTTGTAACATTCCACTTCAATTCTCAAAGATTCAAACCTGATGTAACTTCTTCTTTGTGTTTCACTATGTTGGAAAACTTAGAGGGAGGGGTGAATAAGTTGTTATTGTTCTTACACAATTATGCCCATTTTAGACTCTTTACAGAACACTCAATGATGATCACAATAATGCAAGAAAGTAAACAATAGAATATTCAACATCAATCACACACATGAAATATACAGAGATAGATATTTCCTGAGGAAACCCATAAAGGGAAAAACCTCTTCTTCTTGATATGATAAGTAGTCTTTATTTTATGTACATTATCACTCTTCTGAGAACCAACTCCTTTCAAGGCTACCACCTATGTTTTACAAGAAACAACTTGTTGAGAGCACCAACTCTCTAGTTTCTCTAGCACCCACTAGAAGGAAGCACCAACTCCCTGAGTGTTCCAGCGCCAACTGGATGGAAGCACCAACTTCCAGTCACACATGCACCAACCTATATAAAAGAGAACAATAGTTCTCCCTTGCACCACCCTACCACCCTGGTTTTTCTGGCTGCAACCAGATGGAAGCTATGACTCCCTGTGGTCAAGCACCCACTTGAAACTCTAAGGATAACAGTCCTCCCTAGCACCTCCTTACCACCCTAATTATAAATATTCATTACATAAAATTATTACAATGATATAGTGTTTTTCAATGGCTTACTAGTCTCATCACTCCTCTGATACACTGATATGCTCTTCTTGCAACAATGTCTTCCTGCTTGCATCTTCTTGATTTTTTTTTGTTCTTCTCAGTCTTTGCATGCACACCTCGACCTTCTCTTCCTCTCTCAAACATGCATTTTTGTTCTATATATTTATTCTGTTCTTTATTCTCTGTGCAACATTTCCATTTTGTGTGCTACCCCTCTTATGTGCCCTTCATCTCCTATCCATGGCATGCTTCTACCTGCATGAATAACTCTCAAAAGAACCAACCATCTCTTCTCTGTTATGCATATATTTATCATGCCAATTCCTTTCCCAGATCATACACTGAAATATTCATCCTCTTTGGTGATTATCCTGAGTCTGTTCTTCATCAATGGTCATTATGATGAGACTATTCGTCATTAGTGGTCATTCCTGAGATTCTTTGCCTATTTCTGGTAGTGTGACCCTTTGTCTTCTCTGTCACAGTTGAGCTTATCCTCTCTGTTATAGTTACAGACTTCAAAAATTTCCCATTTGTCAATTGTCTCTATGATGAGTCTTCATTCCATTAGAAGTTACCTCGAGACTCTTCATCTCCTCTGGCGATCACCCTACAACTCCTTGAATTCTCTGGAAGATGCAATCACTTTTTTCTGGAATTTACTGAGAAAACCTTCGTGCGCAATCTATATAGTGGGCATTTACCGAGAAAACCTTCGTTCTGACATTTACTAAGAAAACTTTTTCCCTTTTTGAGAAATCTATATAGTGGGCACTATCTTTTCTAGCTAAGCCCTTTCCTTTCATGTGACCATCGGTGGTGACCATATGCCTAACCAACAATTGTTTCACGATTTTGCATTTTGGGTGATTAGTTGTGAGTCACCTCGATTTTACCAACTAGTGAAACTCTGATGTGGATCCTAGAAACACTAGCTCATTCCCTTCTCTTCCACTGATGTGACCATTGGCTATGCCCACAACCCTAACTTTCGAATCTACACTTGTGTTAGATCAATGGTCCATGATCAACTATGATCCGACAACCCAAATCATTTCACGACTTCACATTTCATAGGTTTCCTAATCGAAGGTCCACGATATTCCGTATTTCAATGGTCTAGATCTCTTCTTCGAGAACTCAGACTTCGTTATTCGTCATGCTAGATCAATGGTCCACTCTCTCCCTTTGATTGACGGCTATGATCAAATCGTGACCTCGCATGTTGGGTGTTTGAAGGTGAGCCAACCCTGACTCTTCCAACTCCTGATTCCCAACTCAACGCTCTGTGTCAAATCGACAGCCCACAACCCTCTATGATCCAATGGTCCATATATTATCGGGACTTCTCATTTCATGAAGTTGGAGGACTACTCACATCCCTTATCCCGACTTTCAATTTTCTGAAACTTGCTCTAGATCAATGGCCCACGATCCTCAATGATCCAACAACCCAGATCATATCGGGACTTCACATTTCATGAAGTTGGAGGACTACTCACCTCCCTTCTTCTAACTTATGATTTTTTGAAACCTACTCCAAATCAATGGCCCACGACATTCCTCGATCCAATGACTATGATCAATATCGTGAACTCAGACTTTGTGATGTCTACAGATTGCTCTATCAGCTGCCATGTGTCCTTCCCAGATGAACTACTATGATTTTTATGGCTCCCAGCTCCTTGGGTATTTTCCTCCTACCTTCCCGATATTTGCGAGCATCATATCAATGGCTCACAACTGCCCATGATCTAACACTCTAGATCAACTCACAAACTCGGGCATCGTGAGTCCCTACTACTCTCACCTTTGAATTTTCTACTTTGTTAGTCAATGAAATGTTGATCTCTCACCATGTGTCCTCTGGAACCAATGGCTCTGATCTCATCGCCACTTCACATTTCCTCTTTGCAGTTATACTGGATCCGACGGTTTTTGGTCCTCGATGCTCAGATCCAACGAATCAAATATGTACTTCTCCTCTACACTTCATGTGGTCACTGGACTCTGATCTAACAAAAATTGGGTATTCAAGATTGGTGATCCAACAACCACTGTCACTCATCCTCCTGATCTTACACTTCCTCCTGGCTTGGAAGAATTTCTAAGTGTCAAAGGCCTCAACCTTTGATCCTTCTGTGAGTCCTGATGACTTTGGGACTCATCTGCATTTCTGAAAATGCTATCTCTCTTGAGATTTGGAAATGAAGTTAACCTTGGCCCCGTCTCACACTTGGGCTCTACGTGCAACTCTGTGATATTCCTCTCCTGATATTTGATTCCTTCTACAAACTCATAGATTCTATGGAATCATGTGCATGCTCCTTGCGGACTTCATGATAACCTCTGGCTATTTGGAAACTCCAACTTTGTGTCCCATGCTCATACTCCTGAGGTTGTAGACAACAATTTCTCATGGTCTCGTCATTCCCAATGCTATCATTGTTGCTTTCTTGTTTTCCTTCATTGCACACTCTACCTGTAATCATGGCATCATTGTTGTTGTTCTTTCCCATAAGCATGTCATCATAATTGTTGTTCTTTCCATCAATGACAAGCACAATATGCCTATAAACACGCCAACAATATTCCCCTTTGGCATTGATGGCTACCCTGAATGGCTGCACTATTCTGGTTATACCTCCAACTGTAGCATGACCACACCTTTTCTCCCCCTTTGACATCAATGTCAAAGAAAACATGATCCCCCTGAGTTGTTGCAGTACTCTTAGGAGGTATCATATATTCAACCAACACATACTTCCCCTGGCATGATGGACTCTCTTAGGTAAGAGAATGGATGACACCTAGCTTCTGAAGGAGATATTCAAATGGTGTCCTGGCTAGGGGTTTAGTAAATATGTCAACAATTTGTTCTGTGGAAGGAATATAATTCAGCTGAACAACTCTGTTTGTAACCTTCTCTTTGAGAAAATGATACTTTATTGGTATATGATTCGTCTTTAAGTGGATAATAGGATTCTTCAAGACACTAATGGCACTAGTGTTATCACAGTGAAGTGGAATGGGATCAGTATAAGTTACCTTCAAATCTGCAAGAGTTTGAATCATCCATAAGGTCTGAGTGCACCAAGTAGCAACAACAATGTACTTTGCCTCTGTAGTTGATAATGAAATAGATCCCTACTTCTTACTAATCCATGCTACTAATGAATCGACTAAGAATAATGCACCTCCACTGGTGCTCTTTATCTCATCCAAACAGTTTGGCCAATCAACCTCTGAATATGTAGTTAATTGAAAATTCTGATTTTTAGTATACCAAAGACCATAAGTCATTGTACCCTTCAAATATTTGAATATCCTTTTGAAGGATATCAAATGACTATGTTTAGGTGTAGAATGATACCTTCCTACCATTCCAACAACATGCATTATGTCTGGATGAGATGTTGTGATGTACAATAGGTTGACTATCATAGACCTTTATGAACTTTGATAAACATTAGGTGAGTCATCATCCTTTCTTAGATTGCATCCAATGACCATAGGTGTGGTTACAGGTGTAGAATATTCCATTTGAAACCTTTTCAATATTTCTCTTAGATATTTCTCCTGAGAAAGAAATAGTTCTTTATACCTCTGAGTAATTTGCAGACCAAGAAAAAAAGACAGTTCCCCTATCATAGACATTTCAAATTCAAACTGCATGGCAAAAGCAAACCATTTTACCATTGAAGCATTATTACTTATGAATATGATGTCATCTACATAGACCAACACAATGAGCAAACCATTACCCTCGTTTTTGATATATAAATTGTTGTCAATTGTTCCTCTTGAACCCTTTGTGTTGAAGATATGTATCCAGTCTGTAGTACCATACACAAGGAGCTTGTTTCAACCCATATAGGGCTTTCTTTGACTTTCAAACAAATTCAGGGTTATTTGACAGTTGGAAACCTTCTGGTTTTTCCATATAGACTTCTTCTGTTAGATCTCCATTTAGAAAAGATTACTTGACATCCATTTGATAGACTTTAAACTTCTTATGACAAGCATAGGAAAGAAACATTCTAATAGCTTCTAATCTTGCTACGAGCACAAATGTTTCATCAAAATCCAGTCCTTCTATTTGAGCATACCGTTTATAGACCAATCTGTCTTTATTCCTAACAATTTGTCCTTGTTCATTCATTTCATTCTTAAACACCCATTTGGAACAAATTACATTCTTATATGTCGGTCTAGGAACAAGCTCCAAAGTATTGTTCTTCTCAATTTGATCTAGTTCCTCATTCATTGATTTTAACCAATTTACATCTTCACTGGCTTCATTGAAGTTCTTGGGTTCCACCATGGATATGAATTCTATATGTGATTTCTCAGTGTCTTTGATTATCCTTCTCCTGGTTTTTACACCTTTGTATTTCTCAACAATTATCTGACTTGCATGATGATTCTTTTGAGTAATTCTGGAGGAAGGATTTGATGTTGTCTGTTGATTTGAGTCTGCCTGAGTGTTTGTATCTTCATCTGACTCAGAGTCTTCTTTTTTTAATTCTTGGACCTGATCATCTTCAACTTCAACTATATCCTTTGTGGTTGATTCAATATTGCTCACCTCTCTTACTGGGATTCCTTCATCAACTTTTATGTCAATACAATCAACCAATTTATGCAGCCTCTTATTATATCATTTGTATCCTTTACTATTCGTAGCATACCCTAAGAAGATGCATTCATTAGCCCTGTCATCATACTTGCCAAGGTTTTCATTATTATTCTTTATGTAGCACTTACTCCCAAAGACTTTGACGTGTTTGATTGAAGCAGGTCTTCCATACCACAATTCATAAGGTGTCTTGTCACTATGTGGTCTGAGGTGGGATTTTTTAAGAATATGGACTATTGTGTGTATTTCTTCTACCCAGTAAGTTTGACCAATGTTCTTCTCATTCATCATTGACCTGTCCATTTGTTGAACTATTTTGTTTTGCCTCTCAACTACTCCATTTTGTTGTGGAGTTCCTAGGATTGAGTATTCTCTCTTGATCCCATGTTTATCACATAATTCCTTGAAATCACTTGACATAAATTCTCCTCCTCTATCTGATCTTACTGCCTTTAACATATTTCATGTTTGATTCTTAGTTAAAGCCTTAAATGTTTTAAATTTCTCAAATGCTTTAGATTTTTCTTTGAGAAAAGAAACCCAAGTGAGTCTGGAGCAATCATCAATGATCAACATAAAGTAGTTTTCCTTCCTTGTTCCTTCTCGTCTTGATGGTCCACACAAATCCATATGAACTAATTGGAGTGGTTTCTCTATTTAAGTGGATCTCTTGGATTTAAACTGTGTCCTGGTTATATTTCCTACTTGGCATGGTTTATACACAGATTCTTGTGGCTTTGATATTCTTGGAAGATATTTTACTGCCTCATGATTTTTGATCTTGATTAAGTGGTCAAAGTTTAGATGTCCAAGTCTCCTATGCCATAACCATGTTTCATCATGTTTTCTTAGATGACACTCTTCTTTATCTTATTTCAACACATATACATTATTTTTTGTCCTTATGCCTTTAGCCACCACTTGTCCTGAGTTTACAGACTTTATCTTACAATCTTTGGAAGTGAACACCACTTCACATCCTTTGTCACACATTTGACTTACACTGAGAAAGTTATGTTTCATCCTATCTACAAGAAGAACATCCTAGGATTTTCCTTTACCATTACTCAAACTCACCATCCCTTTACCCTTGATTTTACTTGGTTCATAATTTCCAAAGGTTACATTTCCTTTTTTTCCCTTTACTTATAGACAAAAACTTATCCTTGTCTCCAGTCATGTGCTTGGAACATCCACTGTCTATATACCAGGGGTCTTTTTGTTTTTGAGCTGAAAGTACCAGACCACATTTTTCACTATCTTTCTTTTTCCATGTGTTGGAATTTCTTGCTAAGGGTTTTATCCTTGGATCTTCTTTGTAATTCTTCAGATAGTAGTTTGCAGCTTTGTGGCCGAAGTTATGACAGTTATAACATTCGAGCTCATTGTTCAATAGGTCAAAGTGAATTGGTGCAACTTTGTCTACTCCTTGGCTGTTTAGTTCTATGTTGCAAAGATTTCTTATTTCTTGATTTCCTTAGTTGCATGTCTCTAAAATTAATTTGACAATTTGCAATATTATGACCAAAATTAGAACAGTAAAAATAGTAACCATGGAAGAAATTTTGGTACCTAAAGGATGGCCTTCTTCTTGGAATTTGTTGCTCCATCTTCTAATATCTTTGTTTTATTATCATGGATCATCTTGTCTTGATTATCATTCGGTGGCATAGTACTCACATGGTCTGATTGGTTGTTGACTTGGAACTTGATCATCTTTACTGGCTCTTTGCTTTTTGGTTGCTTGCTACTTGAACCATTTTCATAACCTAAACCAGTCTTCAAGAAAGAAGATCTCTGTTCGCTCAAAATGTCGTTTAGTTTTGTTGTGGCTTTAATGCTTGGAATATTTTGGAGATACAATGTTTTAAACTTCTCCATCTCTTTTATGTTTTTTAATACCTCTTCTTCCAAGGCTTCACATCTTGCCTTCTTCTATGATAGTTGTTGTTTCATAATGTCTTCTATTTTCTTTGCCTCTTCTAATTCCACTTTTATTAGGGAAAAGTCTTCATTAGGTTTTTTACTGTCTTTCTCAAACTATATCAGCAATTGTTTTTTCTTTTTCTTTTTAGATTTGAGTCTATCAATTTCTTCTAGAGCACTGATTAGTTCTCCTTCCAAGTCAAATACAACTTCTTCATCATAAAACTCACTTCCTGTGATTTTATTATCATAGTCCTCTTTGGCCATAAGCATAAAGTCATTAACCTTATATTCATAGAAGGAGTCACTATCTATGTCTTCTGAAGAATCATCATTGTTTACACATAAAATTTTCTTTTTACCAAATCTCTTGGGTTTGTACTTCTTTTCACCTTCAGAATTTTGATCCTTCTTCTTATGTGGACACTTAGATGAAAATTTACCTATCTTTCCACAATTAAAACATTTGAAGGGAAAATTTCCTTGGTACTTGCCTGATCCTTTCTTTAGTCTTCTCACAAATTTTTCTTCAATTTCATCAGGCTCAAAATCCTCATTCTCATCTACTTTAAAAGATGCTTCTCTAGAGGTGGGTTTATCTTTACCTATCCTCATTTCATAAGAAGTCAGTGTTCCTAGGAGTTGGTCAATAGGCAGAGATTTTAGATCATTAAGTTCTTCTATAGCAGAGACCTTTGGGTGGAACCTATTCGGAAGAGATCTCAAAATTGTCTAAACTAAAGAGACACTCAATTTTTTCAACAAGTCCTATCATTGAATTTACTAGTTCTTCAACTCTCAGAAACTACTTCCCAACAATTTCATCGTATTTCATCTTTAGTTGTTCAAATTGTAATCTATAGTTTTGAAGCTTGGCATCCTTTACCTTCTCATTACCTTCATAACTACTAATGAGTTTGTTCCA
>ML810379.1:247609-266006 GCA_009831015.1 Picea engelmannii
TAAGTAGTTCAATATAAATGACAGTTTAGTTAGATTTATATTAGATTGTTTTATTTCAGTAATGTATATTAGATTGTTTAATTTCAGTTAGCTTTCTTTCCTTTTCATAAATACAAAAAATCAAAAAAGAGACCATTGGTTGTTTCAGGTCAGCGATCACATTAGTTTCACAGGTTTTAATCAAATCTGTAATTTGTCCATATTGTACATTTGTGAATAAGGAATATCATAGTTGATAATTAGGTAGTTGATTTGAGTTATTATAATCATAGTTAGTATCTTGTATATATAAGTAGTTAGTAATTTCTAGTTAGATTAGTGTAGTTAGTTTAGTTTGCTTTATTAGTTTCTAGTTTCCTTTATTAGTTTACTTCTTTGTCTTTGTGTTATTAGTTTCTAGTTTCCCTTTAGATTTCTTAGCTCAGATCACTTCTCTTTGGTTTCCATACGAGAC
This sequence comes from Picea engelmannii, assembly GCA_009831015.1. Classification (NCBI taxonomy): domain Eukaryota; kingdom Viridiplantae; phylum Streptophyta; class Pinopsida; order Pinales; family Pinaceae; genus Picea; species Picea engelmannii. The sequence continues at coordinate 248,064 of ML810379.1, forward strand.
CTTAGAGTGGCCAACGGAGCTGTTAAACTCGTCAGGGTGGTCCATTCCAAACGGCTTGGGTTATTTAGACAACCCCGGACCAGTTCCACTCTCCCAGTTGACGGATGGTCAATTTCGCCCATCAACAGTATGTTTTTGCTTCTATCTTCTTGTGTTCCTCCCTTTCTTTTCACTTTTAACAAATTAGAATTGGTTGGAGAAGTTGAACCAATTCATTAGTTAAGTTAATTAAAAGACTCAACTAACTTTAGTTAGGGGGAAGAGTAATAATTATAATAAGGGTCATAAATAAATAATAACTAGTAGGTGGGATGCCTTGTGAACTCCCTTTAGTTCATAAAAATCATAACATAACCATTAGTTAAGAAAAACACACCTCCTTGTGCCTCCCATCAACATATTCACTTTTGTCAATTTAAGCTCATGAAATTTGAAATTATTTCAAAAACTAATGCTCATATATCCAAAATAAACATCTTGTCCAAAGATCCATGAAGTCAACTATCATAAAACAATAGATATAATAAAAACTCAAAAACCATATTTCCCAGTCTGTGATGAAACCCTTCGTTGATCCCTGATGTCACCTCTTGATTTTTCTGAATTTGCCTTTGTTTGTGCAAAGCCTTTAGGCCTAATTTCACTGATCAAGTGGGAACAATTGTCCCTCAAATGCATCCGAGAAGACATGGATTTGTCAGAGCCATTAGATGGTGAGGAGGGGGAAGTTGTGGTTTTTCCTTTATCAAGGGCATGGTGGGCCTCAGTTTTCAATCTCTTGCTAGCATGGGAGGATTGCACTAGCGAGTGATCAAGGAAAGCTTGGGAAATGGGGTTAACTGGTGGAGGAGGAAAAGACAAGTTGGGTCAGCCATGATGTTTGGAGACTATCGGGTAGACAATCTCCTACCATCCATCATTTTCAGGGACCTCAGGTTGTAATGAGACATGAGGAGGTACAGGGATATCGGTTGCTTGCAGGGATTGGAAAGGAGGCCTTTCAGGCTTAGATTGGACTATTCCCTACCCAATCCAATTGAAGAATCTGACATGAAACAATTGGCCAAGCTCTTGTGAATCAGCATCAAAATGTGTGGAGAACCTAGGCCTTCTTGGGCCTCGGTTCCAATTTCCTCTACCATTGTTTCCTCGTCCATGGATACCTCGACTAAAAAACTCATCCTCTATTGATTAGAAAATAGTCTTTTAAATAACCATACATGAAAACTCTTAAAAATATGAAATAGATTTGGCTCAACAATGTATCAGACTCATGCAATCCAATTCATACAAATTATTCTACTGTTTATCAATGAGTAGGGGCTAAAAAGGGTTCTGGGAGATGTGAGGGGTTTGTATTGAGAAAAATATGATATCATGAGGGGAAACGAACATGGTTACTTCTCAATGAAAACAACAATCAACTGTAATCAAACCAATAAAACCTCACTACAATCCACACAAGACACTGCCACATTCATCCACTTTAACACATAAATTCTCTTGACTATAATCAATCTCATAATAGGGAGTGAAAAAAGATGAATATGGGAAGTGACGGGGTTTGTAATTAGCGGAAAGTGAAATAATGGAAGGGAAGAAGAATGATTATTGTTCATGAAATTAATTAATTGATCCATAAAACATTCTGCGAAAGGAGATGCATCAACCATCAATCACTTGACTAGATAATAATTTATGTGTATTTAACTAGTTCATTGTTCATAATCAAATATCCAACATAGTGCCAACACAAGACAATAATGCGTAGAATTGTTATATAAGTTATATAACAATTTAGTCTTGTTATATAAGACAATTCTGCATTGTTATATAATTTAGTCTTGTTCAGGAAATGCAGAAAACTTATATAACAATTCAGCCTACGAAGAAGACAAAGCTATCATTCATAAAATGAATCAACAACTGTTATGTCCTTTATCTCTTAGGAAGGAACAAGATATGTATAACAGTAAGAAATTATATCATGTGCATGTGATTTAGATAACAAAGTAATACTAAACCATAAACAAAATGATATACAAAACTTGGGACAAAGTGTCGATATATTGAAAAGCAAAAGCTATGACAACACATCAATTTTGCTCCAGTTTGAATCGGAATTACATATCCTTGTTCTTCCACAACTAATGATGATGGATTATTACAAAACCATAGGTTTATATAAGCTTCTCACAGGGTAAAACATCCTTGTGAATAATAGTAAACAGTTTTACACAATCTGGGAATAATCCCAAAAATCCCTTAAACTAAGTAACTAAAAATGCAAGTGAAATCCTTAAGATATCCTCTAACTGCTCAACCACTCAATTGAAAATTCGAATTTACCTGTAATAGACAAAAAACAACAAGTTAGAAAGATATTTTCTTGATAAAATGGCTAAAAATCTGGTCCTGTAGACTAGCTACAGAATCAGTTGATTTTGTAGCTGGTCTAATTTAAGAACAGACCTGTTTTAAGTCAATTAAAACTAACAGAAATATATTAGTTACCATGCCTATTGTTTCATTTTGAAAAAACACCATACACACAATGCGACATGCGTGAGAAACATCAAGCATTTGTAACCAATGCCAGCTATCATCCAAATAATCATTAGTGCCAATACCAGTGACTGTGTATCAACCAAAAAATTCACCACTATTGTAAAATCAATTGACCTAACAAGTTGTGACAACAACACATACCCACACATTGATTCAAATCAGGGAAGAGGCATTTTCCATTAACAATAATGAGTTATTAGATAAGGAGGGTGGTTGTGTTCTTTGAAAGTGCAATCGGCAATGAAACGTCTATCCTTATTATCACATAATCAGTAACCAAATGCCAAACCAACAAGACTGCCATACGACCAATTGGGCAAGTGTTGGACATAGTGTCATTGTTGTATTGTCATTGATGTCAATAGTGGATATCATTGATGTGAAGATATACAAAGATTAAATCTCAGGAGAGTTAACGAATGAATATCAAATATCATAAGATATGGTGTGTTGAAACTCAATAGGTATAGCGCGATGAAACTTAGATCAAACCAAGACTGTTGATTCTCAATCACCAGATCAATGGCAGGGATGAATTTCAAAGAGCGAAAGAAGAATTAAACTACTCGCTAGTTACAATCCCGCAATCAGTCTAGATCGTTAGATCTCATAAACCCAAATATCGACATTTGTGGTTGATATAACAAACGATTAGATTAATTTGGATTAAATCATGACCGTCGGATGTGCAATCAAAAAATCAATCACAGGGATAGATTGCAGAGATCGAAAGGAGAATTAAATGTCATGTTATTTCCAATCCCACAATTAGTCAGGACCGTCAGATCTTATAGCCTCGAATATCAATGATTGTGGTTGACTCACAAATAGTGCACAACTTCAAATTGCGGAGTTTTGGTGATGATTTAAATCACTCACAAGTTATTCTTTCGCAAACATCCTTAATCGTTGATCTGCTTCGAGTGTTTTCATAACCGTTGGATCACTTTAAAGTGGAAGGATAGGATAAGCAGGGCAAGGGTTGAGAATTTTATTATCCAAATACCTATCAGCCATCGGATCAAACCTGAATTCTTGTCATCCATCAGATCATTCTCGAGTGGAAGGATAGGATAAGCGAGGTAAGATCTGAGATCTCATTTATGCGAATTTCCATCAGTCGTTGGATCATTCTAAGTGGAACGACGAGATAAGCTAGAAGAGTTTCATCGCAGACAGATCGATTCATTGATCAAAAATCTTGATCAAATGAAAATCATTCACTTCAGGTATAAATATGTGAGGAGGTTAAGCTCTAGAAAAATATCACTTCAAAATTTTAAGTTTAAGATTTGAAATTCCCGAAGCCTGGAGACCCGAAATAAATTCTCGACCGCGAGGTCATCTGAAGTAAGCCTCAACCATCCGATTCAAAAGGACATGTGGAAAACCACATTAGCAGACCACATCAGTAAGGATGTGTGGGCGATCTACGTAATCATACCACATCAACAAAGACATATGGCAGATCATGTTAGAAAGAACGTGTGGAAAACCACATCAGAAAGGAGGTGTGGCAGACCACATCAGCAATGACACGTGGAAGACCACGTCATCAAGTACACATGGCATAATCATATGGTGACATGTTTCAAGAGGAAATTGGCTCATTCCATGTCAACACATGATATCAATAAATTACATCACTCTGGAAGAATTAATTCAGGAGTTTCATCACTGGCAAGTGATAAAATCTCTAAAGTCCCGAAGGACGAAATCCTGAAGTAGACATGGTTCGTCCGATCTAATGAAACACTTCGGGAGCATTCTCATCCATCGATCTACTAAAGTGGAAGGATAGCATAAGTTGAAATATGTGAAGTCCCAGAGTCAATGGTGGCCATCCATCATGATGATTGATTAAGTCCTAGCAGTCGAATTAATAAATGAAAGAATGAGTGTAAGGATCAAATATGACCATTGATTTGTTTCCTTGAAATAAACTGTCCGATCTGATTCAAAGGTTTGAAAATTTGAAAACCTGAAGCTCCGAAGGGAGAAGTTCCATCAGCCATCCATCTCATCATAAGATTGAATCGTGACCATTGATTCAATAAGCACTCAAACACTCATTTAACCTAGTGTCTGGTCACCACCGTTGGTCATATTATATAAGATATTTAAATGATAATATAATATTTCACTGTAATTGGTAAGCCTGTGGTTCGGTAACACTCGGTCACATGTAATGGTTTGAAGGAAATGCCTCCATAGAATTTGATTTCTATGAAAACAACAGAGATTAGAGATCGAGTTTAATGGATGAAATTGATCCATATGTGATCAATTTATGAAAATCCTTCACAGTAAAAATAATAATAAATGATTATGGTTAAGTTAAAAAAGAGGTGCGATGGTTCAAAACCAAGGGACACAGTGTATCACTCTCACTCCGCTTTGAAGAATATATAAACAAGGAAGTGTGTTGAGAAGAAGGTGTCTCTGCAATCCATATCAGAAGATCAAAAGCTGAAGCAGATTCTAGGAAGAAAATATGAAGATACTTATGCATTAAGGGTGGTTGGGTAGTGCAAGGGCAGGTTGGTACCTGCAGAGGGAGTTAGTGCTTCCTTGTCAGTTGTAGCTAACTAAACAGGGGGTCGTAGCCTCCTACCAGTTGGTGCTGGTGAACTAGGGTGTGGGTGCATCCTGATCAGTCGTTGCTGATAAAAAAGGAAGTACATATTCCTTATATGTAACATGTAAAACAAAAAATTTCAATTAATAGAAAAGAGTTTGTGGTTTTCCCCTTTGGGTTCCACGATAAAATATTGTGTTAAAATTATGTTTGCATTATTAAAAGAAAAGATTCATATAATAATTGTGTCACTGATTCACCCCCCCTCTCAGTGACAAGATCTGATCCTTCAATTGGTATTAGAGCGGGTCTCTTCAGAAAAGGTTTAAATCACTTGAAGAGGAATATACATTAGAATGGATTAGCAGTTGAAGATGTCATCAAAAATCCCCTTATTTAATGGTGAAGACTATGTCTTCTAGAGTGTTAGAATGAAAATCTATCTGATGTCCATTGGAATTTAATTATGGAAATTAATGGAAAATGGATATGATGTTCCAAAAACCAATAACACAGAAATAAAAGACAAGAAAAAATGTTGGGACCATGCAAAGGCTTTAAACACACTACAAGCTGGATTGAGTAAGAAAATCCTTGCTAAGGTACTAAAATGTAATAATGCAAAAAAACTCTAGGATAAATTGGAAACCATATATGTAGGAGATTGTTAAGAACCAAAGACTGAATACAAAAGCACCACAACATATAAACAAGAAAAATATGCAAAATCTCCTTTATTACTATCAAACCCTTGAGGTAGGGAAACACCATATAATGGATCCTATTATGGAAGAGATCCTCTCATGTTCACTTGCCTCTTCGAGGGGGCATCCTCCTATTGAGCTACCACTCCAAATACAATATTTCTCTTCATGTCTCATTACATTGCTTGAACCCCTTTATATAGTGCTACCATCACCTAAAAACATTCTAGAGGAGGATTCTTCTAGAAGTAGAACCTTCTAAGAATTCCTCTTACATTTATTATATCTAATTACCTATTTATTATATCTAACTACCATAGTGAGCCTTATTTAATAATATAGTGGACCTACTCCGCCTTACATTGAATCACCTCCACTATTATCACTATGGGCCCTCTGGTCCCCCCCACTACCTCTCTAGCTACCTTACATTTTGTTGGCAGCCAATTCACATTTTTTTACTGTCCTTATCAGCTGCCTACACCAATGCTTCAAAAACCTTGATTTTCGTCGCAATCCTTCATTAAAACGACACTATTATTTTTGTTCCATGTGCACACTTACCTTTGCTCTTTCTTTCACGACTACAAGCATGAAAACTTGGTTTTCAAAGTCACATTAAAATCGTCGCTAAATTGTTGCGATCATTCTTGTCGATAACTGCATTTCCAATTTACTTATCACTGTGCATTTACTCCAACATCCTTATTCATTTGGCATTTTTATATATGAATTTGTTTTACAATATTGTGATAACATTCTTTTAATCAAGTTCATGATGCATTGATGATTGGATTTATATGCTCTTTGATCGATTCACTTGATCATTGGTTTCATGAAAACACATTGGTGTTATGATTAAACTCTTGGTATAAATTGTTCTATACAACACATTTCATACAATCAAACCCTTGGTATTGGTTTCGATTCATTTGTTTGGTTTTAAATCTATGGTAAAACTATTGGTTCGCGCAAATGTTTAATCCACTTACCATTGATTTCATTGGTTGATTGAATGGCATAATTGTTAAGACATATGCATAGTCATTTGAAAAGTTATAAGCGTCGGCGGTTGTACTGTGGATATGACTTTTGTGCATGGGCCAAAATATCTCCACCACCCTCGCACGATATGTCATTAATGTCTTCCCCCTATCCCTGTTTCACCTCTGCTAGTTTCAGGTAAGCCTGTGAGCCTTTTGCCCCTGCGTATGATGTGATTCAAACCCTGGCTCATTCACATCGCTCACCTTGTGCTCCTGTCTATGGCACCGGTGGTGCGAATAGAGCCGAACGATAGTCAAGCTCTGTTACTATTCAATAATGCCCGTAAGTATTTAGAGGATAGTGGTTGGCTCACGTTTGTACAGAGGTTCGAGGGTTTCAATCTATTTGTTGCACAACAATTCGCCCTTACCTTTGATGGGTGTAGGGATAAAGTAGGTGACATTCAACTTGATCTTAATGAAGAATTCATAAGTTCTACCACAAGACTAGTAGCCACAAGCCAGCGATGGTTTAAGAACTCCAAAGTTGATGAGGTGTCGTGGCCTTTACTGTTCGTATCATGAAAGGTTACATCCTATGACAAAGGTATGCCTATTTCAACACTTAAACCCAGGTGGCACGATCTTTTGATAATGGTTAAACATTTTGTGACCTGTGAAGGTTAGTATGGATTGGTTTTTCTATATCACCTTCGACTGTTAATGAATTTCATGGGCTATCCATTGAACATGCCATTTTACTTCCTGCGTAGTCTCTACAAAATGGCTAAGAGGTTCAAACGCGAAAAGGCTGATAGCATCTTGTTTCACCATGGCTTGATTAGACTCATCGTCATTCACCATTTAAACCTCCATGGCGATAATTGGCAAGCCTTTTTATCTCGAAATGGCTTTGTTTATTCAGAGTCTATCCAAATCGACAAGTCTGTGGTCAGTGAGACTATGGTCAGGCCACCTGTGCCATTTCATGCCCTTCTACCCTCTCCCAAACCCTTGGTTGGCCCTGATATTGACCTACTCGACATCATAACAGATAAGGTTGAGGCTGTAAAGAAGCCTGTAAGTATGAAAGTCAAGGGTAATCCTACTGTCAATAGCAAGGGTAAAAATAATGCTCGATTAATATTGAGACTGGCCTGGAATAAACCTAAGCCTAGCGTCGACCAAAAGCCCATAGTTATGAGCGAAGACTTAGACTCTGATATCGAGCGCTTCCTAGCTGGAGAGTACCCCTATTCCCAAGGCCTGTGCTCCGAGCCACCCTATGACTATGTTTCTAATTTGCCCCCATGCCTAAATAAAAATCCTAATTACCCAAGAATCAAGCTTCATAATGAAACCCTCGGTGATTTAAAAAAAACCTCGCCTGCAATTTCGAAGCCCAAACAGACATCATGCAGCCAATGTAATGTGTGGCTTGAGCACTACTATGTCAATGTTCCCTTATTACAATCGAAGATCAAGTCTTTAGAGAACCAATTCACCGTGTTGTCGAGAGAAAGGGACAGGCTTCAAGCTATTGACAAGAAGCAGAAAACCAGTGGTTCGATCATTTTTAGGAATGTCGAATCGGCAACTGCCTTCGTCAATTCCAAACTATCATGACCAAGTTGTCTGCTGATTATCCAGGTATGAATTTCAATATCAATTTCATTTTATGAATTGCTTGGACTAATATAATAAATTGGTTTTTGATTTTCAGTTAGCTCTGTTCATTATTCGAAATGACTCTGTCATAGTTTGATTATCAAAAACGGTTATGTCGTGGATCTTGTACAATAGATTCATTTTACTAAAGTCGAATATGGTTATGATTTTGGTATGTGATTTTGTCATGCCCAGTTTAGTAGAAGTGATTGATTGGTTTTGACTTGGGTTTGATTCATTTTGAATAATTCTGTTGGTTTGAATTAACCAAATCAATGGGGTTTGCTTTCATTTAGATTTTGATTGCTTATGACCTGTATAAGAGATCTTTGTGCTAAAATCAGAGCACGACTATGTTTTGATTTGGTATGATTTCGTTGTGGTTGGATTCTTTCAGCTCTGTTTTAGTTTTTATGGTTTGATTTTGGAACGATTTCGTGGGCTTGAATTGTTATGATCCTTTAGATATGTTATGTGTCATTATTAATGATTGGTTTAATAAATATGATGTAATCTTTTAAATCAGGAAAACAATTCTGTTCGACTTCAATTTGGCAAAAACGACTCTGTTTTGTATTGAATCGATATTCTCATTTGGCCTGTGCTGAAGATCTATTTGCTAAAATCATGGAAACAATGTCAATTCATAACGATTATGTCAGCCTCAAACCATTTCGATTCATTCTTCTTTGATTGGATCTGCAAGTGATTACTGTGTGCCACGATTAGCATGATCGCTTGTTTATGTTTAATATATCTATATCAATTTGAAAACGATCCTCTTGATTTTGTTTGGATTCGATAATGATCTTGTTGATAATTGAATCAACATAAAACTGTTGGTGTTGATTTCAATTGGTCCATGAAAATGATTTCATTGCTATTGAGTTATCCAATATGATTTTGTTGACCCGAAATTGTGATAACAAATGGAACAGAGTACATGTATCTCTGTAATCATTCGATTAATCATAATCTTGTTTGCTCTCAAATTAGTATAACAGTTTTTTATTTGAATGATTCGTTGGTTTTCAAATAGCAATTAGATACTTGTTTAATAGTTTGAATTTAATTCTTTGAGTTTTGAATTGGTTTTAATACGATTCTATGTTCAATTTAGACCAGCTACAAAATCGCAAGATTCTGTAGCTAGTCTTAGAAATTAGATTTTTGTCAATTTTATTAATAAAATATCCTCTAATATTGTCTATTCTTTTCCTTGTTCAGGTACATACGAATTTCAATGATCAATTTGGGCATGCTGTGACAATATAGGAGATATTTATGAGATGTAGTTTTTATTTTTAAGTTTTTAGTTTGAGTTAGAAATAGAGACTTGGGATATTTTCCTAGATTTGTGTAAACTATTTTGATAACTCCCACAAGGATGTTTTACCCTGTGGGAGGTCTTTAAATACTTGTCATTTTTTGTAATAAACTCATGATCCTCACTGTGGGAGAACCAGACTATGGATTTATGATTCAGACTGAGATGAAAGTTGATGTCTTGTAACAACTTTCGCTTTCAATATATCAAACTTTTGTTTCAAGTTTTATTCATATCATTTTGCAGTTGATTATAAAATACTTTAGCTATCGTAATCTATTGCAGGTTGATGTGACTTGATTAATGTGTATCCATATCTGATCTCTTTTATTATTTAAAAATACAACAATTATTTGTTTCAGTTAATGAATCAAATATTTCTCTTCTTCGTTAATTGAATCATTTTGTACAAATCCTTGCACGTAGATTTATCTAAATGTTATGATTTGTAAATTATAAGATTGTTGTAACTTTTGTGTCTTGTTTGTTCTGTATCGATTTTAAAAAGAGCACTGCTACTTACTGTTTACTAGAGGCTGGCAGAGGATTGATGCGGGTTTCCTCCCATTGAACAACTGAACTGGATTCTTTACACATGACAAATTGGAAAGCGTTATTACAGGTTAGCTTATTACTATAATTTAATTAGTTTAGATAGATATATGTATAGTTTAGATTTGTAGTTAGAGTTAGTGTTTTAGTTTCTTAGTTTAGATAGATAGTTTTTATTCTATTTATTTATCATAAAACTATAAAATCAAAAAACAGTTTCGTTGTCTTAAGACAGTTTGCAATTGATTTTTCTCAGGTTTTCTTCTAAATCTGTAATTTATAAATATTGTACATTTTTCATTAAGATTTGATTCAGTTAATAGTTGAATGTTAAATTTCATAGAATTATTATAGTATTAGATAGTAGATTGTATATATTAGTAGTTTAGATTTGTTTACTAGTTTGTTTTAATTGTTATTTTTATTTAGATTAGTTAATTTAGAGTAGTTTTATTTTTTTGTTTTCTTAGGACTTAGATCAGCTAATGGAGCTGCTAAACCCATCAGGGTGGGTTATCCCAAACGACTTGGGTTATTTAGACAACCTCGGACCGGATCTCACATTAAAAAGTTTATGTTAACCATAAGACTCCGCAATGTCGAACATGAAGGCGTAGTTTGTAGGTTGTTCCCCTATACTTTCGAGGGCAATGCATCTACATGGTACTTTGCCCAACAACCCCATACCATCGTGTCTTGGGAAAAGTTTGAGTCATGCTTTTTGGAAAATTTTGGAGACGGTAAGCCTCTGGAAGTCCTAGTCATGGATCTATCTAACTTAAGAATGAACCCTAAAGAGAAAGTTAAAAAAATCAATCAAATATTCTTAACACTTAAGAACCAAATCCCTACGGATTCCATGCCTACCGAGAATCTCATAATAGCATACTATACTAAATCTTTGCACCAAAGTATAGCTATTTGGGTTAAACGATCTAAGAAAGCCACATTGTTAGAAGCCTTCGAGGAGGCCAACTAGATTGAAAAAGACATACTTAGTCTTAAAGACTCTACTAGCAATGAAACAGAGACTGGTTCTTCTTCCAAAAAGAAGATCGAAATCCTCCCTAGACCTACTCAAAGTAAAACACAACCTGAAACCTCTGATTTAGAAAACTTAACTAAAGTTGTTCAAAAACTGTCAAATCAAGTTATAGACTTAAAAAAGTTGACCGAAGAAGCTTCCTCGAGCAAAGGACCTTACAAGACCCTGTTCCGGAAGCCTTTTCTTACCAACCGACCTAATATAACCACCGAGGGTCTTAATCTAGAAAGTCTGCAATACGCCCTTCAAACAATTCTCGAAGCCCAGGATGACTTGATGCCTCCTGAGATTCCTGAGGAGGTAGTTGAACAAGAGATAGTTCAAGAAGAAGAGTCTTCTCCAAACATTTTTGTACACTTCTCGGATGGCATCTTTCAAGCTAACTTCAAGACGGTTCATCCTTATAATACAAGGAGTAAGACAACAAATAAACCTTCTTCCGAAAACACTACAACTTTGCCTCCAAAGCAATCTAAACCAGCCGAGACTAAACATAGTCATGTGAACCCCAACTTAGATTATGATGTAGTTGAAGATCTTAAAAAGTTGAGAGCTAACATTTATGTTTATGAGTTATTGAAATTTCCATTTCTGCTACAAAACATGTTACAGAATATCTCAAAGAATGGAAAAAATGGTAATTCAAGTGGTAACAAGGTTGTGCAAAATAAAGTTCCTCAGAATACTTCCACTAAAAATAATCTTGATCCTCAAGATAAAGGAAGCCTTCCTAGGAGTAATGTAAATAATGTAAATAATGTAAATAACGTAGATAAAGTAGCTTTAGAAACTGCGAGTAAAAAGCCACAAACTACCAGCCTTAGTACTCACAAAAATATACCTCCATTTTTGTTAACATTTGAAATCTTTAATAGAAATGTGCACAATTGTATGGTAGACTCAGGAGCGTCATCCAATGTGATGCCATGGTCTGTATGCCAAAAGATTAACGCCGAAGTTGAACCATTCACCTTAAAAATCATACAACTTGATCGAACCAATGTTAAAGTTATAGGAGAACTAAAGAATGTTCTTATAAGATTATCATATAACCCCAAGGTTCATCAAGTTATTGATATTGTTGTTGTGGATATTCCAGAAGTGTATGGTCTATTTTTAAGCAGGGACTGGTCGAAGTAGCTACACGGCTATTTCGTAACAGACTGGTCTCACCTATGGCTTCCAGAGAACGACAAGCCCAACAAGATCAAGGTAAATCGTGAACACTACCTTAAGTTCACGGTCACAGATTTGAACGATCCCAATGAACCATTTACACCTTCTGCTGATTCACCCGAAGTACAACGGATGGACACCCTTTTCAGAAATTTCATGGCTGAAACTTCATCTATCACCAATCCAGAACAGCAGTCCGAGATTGTAGCATACATGCAGCCAACAACTTCTACGCAATGGTCTCATGTACTCGACGGAAATCAAATTTGGTCTCTTTATTTCGACGGTTCAAAGTCCAAAGAAGGAGCTAGAGCAGGTTGTGTTATTATCGATCTGGTAGGTAACAAAACATTGATTGCATGTATGTTGTGTTATGCCTAAAAAATAATCCTAATTACCCAAGAATCAATCTTCATAATGAAACCCTCGGTGATTTAAACAAACCCTCACCTGCAATTTCGAAGCCCGAACATATATCATGCAGCCAATGTAATGTGTGTCTTGAGCGCTACTATGTCGACGTTCCCTTATTACAATCGAAGATAAAGTCTTTAGAGAACCAAGTCACTGTGTTGTCGAGACAAAGGGACAGGCTTCAAGCTATTGACAAGAAGCATAAAACCACTGGTTCGATCAATTTTAGGAATGTTGAATCGGCAACTGCCTTCGTCAATTCCAAAATATCATGACCAAGTTGTCTGTTGATTATCCAGGTATGAATTTCAATATCAATTTCATTTTATGAATTGCTTGGACTAATATAATGAATTGGTTTTTGATTTTCAGTTAGCTCTGTTCATTATTCGAAATGTCTATGTCATAGTTTAATTATCAAAAACGGTTATGTCGTGGATCCTATACAATAGATTCATTTTACTAAAGTCGAATATGGTTATGATTTTAGTATGCAATTTTGTTGTGCCCAGTTTAGTAGAAGCGATTGATTGGTTTTGACTTGGGTTTGATTCCTTTTGAATAATTCTGTTGGTTTGAATTAACCAAATCAATGGGGTTTGCTTTCGTTTAGATTTTGATTGCTTATGACCTGTATAAGAGATCTTTGTGCTAAAATCAGAGCATGACTATGTTTTGATTTGGTATGATTTCATTGTGGTTGGATTCTTTCGGCTCTGTTTTAGTTTTTATGGTTTGATTTTGGAATGATTTCGTGGGCTTGAATTGTTATGATCCTTTGGATATGTTATGCGTCATTATTAATGATTGGTTTAATAAATATGATGTAATCTTTTAAATCAAGAAAACAACTCTGTTCGACTTCGATTTGGCAAAAATGACTATGTTTTGTATTGAATCGATATTCTCATTTGGCCTGTGTTGAAGATCTATTTGCTAAAATCATGGAAACAATGTCAATTCATAACAATTATGTCAGACTCAAACCGTTTCGATTCGTTCTTCTTTGATTGGATCTGCAAGTGATTACTGTGTTCCATGATTAGCATGATTGCTTATTTATGTTTAATATATCTGTATAAATTTGAAAACGATCCTATTGATTTTGTTTGGATTCGATAATGATCTTGTTGATAATTGAATCAACATAAAACTGTTGGTGTTGATTTCAATTGGTCCATGAAAATGATTTCATTGTTGTTGAATTGTCCAATATGATTTTGTTGACTCGAAATTGTGATAACAAATGGAACAGAGTACATGTATCTCTGTAATCATTCGATTAATCATAATCTTGTTTTCTCTCAAATTAGTATAACAGTTTTTTATTTGAATGATGCGTTGGTTTTCAAATAGCAATTAGATACTTGTTTAATAGTTTGAATTTAATTCTTTGAGTTTTGAATTGGTTTTAATATGATTCTGTGTTCAATTTAGACCAGCTACAGAATCGCAAGATTCTGTAGCTAGTCTTAGAAATTAGATTTTTGTCAATTTTATTAATAAAATATCCTCTAATATTGTCTATTCTTGTCCTTGTTCAGGTACATACGAATTGCAATGATCAATTTGGGCATGATGTGACAATATAGGATATATTTATGAGATGTAGTTTTTATTTTTAAGTTGTTAGTTTGAGTTAGAAATAGAGACTTGGGATATTTTCCCAGATTTGTGTAAACTGTTTTGATAACTCCCATAATGATGTTTTACCCTGTGGGAGGTCTTTAAATACTTGCCATTTTTTGTAATAAACTCATGATCCTCACTGTGGGAGAACCAGACTATGGATTTATGATTCAGAATGAGATGAAAGTTGATGTCTTGTAACAGCTTTCGCTTTCAATATATCAAACTTTTGTTTCAAGTTTTATTCATATCATTTTGCAGTTGATTATAGACTACTTTAGCTATCGTAATCTATTGCAGGTTGATGTGAATTGATTAATGTGTATCCATATCTGATCTCTTTTATTATTTAAAAATACAACAATTATTTGTTTCAGTTAATGAATCACAGATTTCTCGTCTTCATTAATTGAATCATTTTGTACAAATCCTTGCACACAAATTTATCTAAATGTTATGATTTGTAAATTATAAGATTGTTGTAACTTTTATGTCTTGTTTGTTCTGTTATCGATTTTCAAAAGAGCACAAATGCTTACTATTTACTAGAGGCTGGCAGAGGATTGATGCGGGCTTCCTCCCATTGAACAGCTGAACTGGATTCTTTACACAGGACAAATTGGAAAGCGTTATTACAGGTTATCTTATTAGTATAATTTAATTAGTTTAGATAGATATATGTATAGTTTATATTTGTAGTTAGAGTTAGTGTTTTAGTTGCTTAGCTTAGATAGTTAGTTTTTATTCTATTTCTTTATCATAAAACTATAAAATCAAAAAACAGTTTCGTTGTCTTAGGACAGTTTACAATTGATTTTTTGCAGGTTTTCTTCTAAATATGTAATTTATAAATATTGTACATTTGTCATTAAGATTTGATTCAGTTAATAGTTGAATGTTAAAATTCATAGAATTATTATAGTATTAGATAGTATATTGTATATATTAGTAGTTTAGATTTGTTTACTAGTTTGTTTTAATTGTTATTTTTATTTAGATTAGTTAATTTAGAGTAGTTTTCTTTTTTTGTTTTCTTAAGACTTAGATCGGCTAATGGAGTTGCTAAACCCATCAAGATGGGTTATCCCAAACGGATTGGGTTATTTAGACAACCTCGGACCGGATCCACTCTCCCAGTTGATGGACGGTCAATTTCGCCCATCAACAAATGGCGCTAGAAGGAGGGCCTGAAATTAATTAATGGCACGAGGCGGTCGTAAGACTCCTCCACCACCTAATTTCTCACCTATAGTGACAAGAAGTCATTCGAATGATAACATTCCCCCTCAAACAACAACCACATCAACCGACAATCCTCGGGTCATAGTCGAACCAGTAACCCCAAATCCTACAGGTGGTGACATACAAGATATTGTCCGCTAATCTCTCATAAGAACTCATAGTGCCTTAGCCCGTTTGAGGAAACCAAATTGACCTTTGGACCAACCTTTAGATTTCTCTGATATCAGAGAACAACTCGGAGACACTAACCTCACTGTTAACCCTATAGATCCAACCCTCAATCCTGCTGCAGGAGGATCTGGAGTACCTCCCTCACCACCTCCATCATCTCCCTCCTCTTCTGGAGGAGATTCTTCTAACGAAGGCAGTTCCCCTTCTCAACCTTCCACACCCACTACACCAATGTCCAACTAGAGCAACCCTGCTATACCTTGGCTTGACCAGGATGTCGTAGCTGTACCTGGAGCTCAATATCCCCTACCTAAACATCTAGAGAAATGGCTTCCCAAGTTTGACCCTGATTCAAAACAGATCGCTGAAGATCACATTAAAAAGTTTATGTTAGCCATAAGACTCCGCAATGTCAAACATGAATACGTAGTCTGTAGGTTGTTCCCCTATACTTTCGAGGGCAATGCATCTACATGGTAGTTTTCCCAACAACCCCATACCATCGTGTCTTGGGAAAAGTTTGAGTCATTCTTTTTGGAAAAGTTCGAAGACGGTAAGCCTCCGGAAGTCCTAGTCATGGATCTGTCTAGCTTAAGAATGAACCCTAAAGAGAAAGTTAAAGACTTCAATCAAAGATTCTTAACACTTAAGAACCGAATCCCTGCGGATTCCATGCCTGCCGAGAATCTCATAATAGCATACTATAATAAAGCTTTGCACCAAAGTATAGCTATTTGGGTTAAACGATCTAAGAAAGCCACATTGTTAGAAGCCTTCGAGGAGGCCAGCCAGATTGAAAAAGACATACTTAGTCTTAAAGACTCTACTAGCAATGAAACAAACACTAGTTCTTCTTCCAAAAAGAAGATCAAAATCCTCTCTAGACCTACTCAAAGTAAAACACAACCTGAAAACTCTGATTTAGAAAACTTAACTAAAGTTGTTCAAAATCTGTCAAATCAAGTTATAGACTTAAAAAAGTCGACCGAAGAAGCTTCCTCGAGCAAAGGACCTTACAAGCCCCCATTCCGGAAGCCTTTTCTTACCAACCGACCTAATCCAACCACCAAGGGTCTTAATCTAGAAAGTCTGCAATGCGTCCTTCAAACAATTCTAGAAGCCTAGGATGACTTGATGCCTCCTGAGATTCCTAAGGAGGTAGTTGAACAAGAGACAGTTCAAGAAGAAGAGTCTTCTCCAAACATTTTTAGACACTTCTCAGATAGCATCTTTCAAGCTAACTTCGAGACGGTTCATCCTTATAATACAAGGAGTAAGACAACAAATAAACCTTCTTCCGAAAACACTACAACTTTGCCTCCAAAGCAATCTAAACCAGCCGAGACTAAACAGAGTCATGTGAACCCCAACTTAGATTATGATGTAGTTGAATATCTTAAAAAGTTGAGAGCTAACATTTATGTTTATGAGTTATTGAAATTTTCATTTCTGCTACAAAAAATGTTACAGAATATCTCAGAGAATGGAAAAAATGGTAATTCAAGTGGTAACAAGGTTGTGCAAAACAAAGTTCCTCAGAAGACTTCCACTAAAAATAATCCTGATCCTCAAGCTAAAGGAAGCCTTCCTAGGAGTAATGTAAATAATGTAAATAATGTAAATAATGTAGATAAAGTAGCTTTAGAAACTGCGAGTAAAAAGCCACAAACTGCCACCCTTAGTACTCACAAAAATATACCTCCATTTTTGTTAACATTCGAAATCTTTAATAGAAACGTGCACAATTGTATGGTAGACTCAGGAGCATCATCCAATGTGATGCCATGGTCTGTATGCCAAAAGATTAACGCCGAAGTTGAACCATCCACCTTAAAAATCATACAACTTGATCGAACCAATGTTAAAGTTATAGGCGAACTAAA
>ML810379.1:266056-277785 GCA_009831015.1 Picea engelmannii
ATGTTAAAGTTATAGGCGAACTAAAGAATGTGCTTATAAGATTATCGTCTAACCCCAAGGTTCATCAAGTTATTGATATTATTGTTGTGGATATTCCAGAAGTGTATGGTCTGTTTTTAAGCAGGGACTGGTCGGAGCAGCTACACGACTATTTTGTGACAGACTGGTCTCACCTATGGCTTCCAGAGAATGACAAGCCCAACAAGATCAAGGTAAATCACAAACGCTACCTTAATTTCACAGTCACAGATTTGAACGATCCCAATGAACCATTTACACCTTCTGCTGATTCACCCGAAGTACAAGGGATGGACACCTTTTTCAGAAATTTCGTGGCCGAGACTTCAGCTATCACCAATCCAGAACAGTAGTCCAAGATTGTAGTATACATGCAACCAACATCTTCTACACAATGGTCTCATGTACCTGATGGAAATCAAATTTTGTCTCTTTATTTTGATGGGTCAAAGTCCAAAGAAGGAGCTAGAGTAGGCTGTGTTATTATCGATCCGGCAGGTAAAAAAACATTGATTGCATGTAGGTTAGAATTTGAATGTACTAATAACACTGCAGAATATGAGGCTTTACTGCAAGCTCTCAGAAAATCTTTGGATATGAACATTCAAAACTTGACCATATTTGGCGACTCCAAAATCATGGTTAGACAGGTAAGAGATTCTATCCACTGTCTATCTCCGCATCTTAAAAGCTACCAATCCGAGGTATGGAATTTAATGAATAAGTTTTTTTCTTTCAATATAAATTCTATTCCTAGATTGAATAACTCTGAAGCAGATATATTAGCTAACGTAGCTTCTAAACTCTTTCCTACAGAAGGCTTATCCCTGGATGCATTCTCAGTTGAACTGTTGTTCAATCCATCATTGCCCGACAACATCACGAACTGGAGAGTATTTGACGACAATCAGTAGATTATTAACATTCTGCATATGGAAGAAACTTTTCAAGGCGCGGTGATAGACGAACACATGCACGATGACAATTTGCGCGATTTCACGGTAATACCATATCCGAGAATTCCTTAATCTTCATCGGACATGGTAAACTCAATCCCTAAATCTGTAGTTAGATTAGAGAAATTTTATGATCTTCAAGATAAATTTAAAAAGTCGGTCAATTGTAAAACCAATAGTTCCTCATTATCATATGAAAAAGTAAACTTAGGAACTAAGGACAATCCGTAGTGCATTAATCTAGGGGTAGGATGTTCTGAACAAGAAAAAGCTGCATTTATTAAATTGTTCAAAGAATTTAAAGATGTCTTCGCATGGATGTATGATGACCTTAAAACTTTCGACCCTAACATCATACAACATGTCATTCCTATGAAACCCCAAACCTAACCCTTTCAACAGAAATTAAGAAAAATGCACCCTAAGCTTGAACCGACCGTTAAAAAAGAATTGAATAAGCTCCTAAATGCTAAGATTATTTTCCCTGTTAGGCACACTCAATGGGTTTCTAACCTTGTCCCTGTCCGGAAGAAAAGTGGGGAAATATGACTTTGCATCGATTTCCGAAACCTTAACAGAGCGTCTGATAAAGATAACTACGCTACCCCACCCATGGAACACATCCTTCAATGAGTATCTGTTCTGAGAGGCTATCCTTACTGGATGGTTTCTCAGGGTACAACCAAGTCCTGATGTCTCCTCCAGACCAACTTAAAACTACCTTTCGCACCCCATGGGGCACCTACACTTATCGAAAAATGCCCTTTGGATTGATTAATGTTGGTGTCACTTTACAGAGAGCAATGGACATTGCTTTCTGAGGCCTAATCAATTAGTCCATTGTAGTTTACTTAGATGATGTGACCGTATTTTCTAAAAACAAAACCGATCATCTATCTCACTTACAAGATGTTCTACAACGATGTCGTAAATACGACATCTCCTTGAATCCTAAAAAATCCATCTTTGCAGTAGAACAGGGTAAACTCTTGGGATTTATTATGTCGAGTGAAGGGATGATTATCGACCCCAAAAGGAATCAATTCATCATGAAACTTCCCCCTCCTACATCCAAAAAATCTATGCAGTCTTTCTTAGGCCAGATTAACTTCGTAAGGAGATTCGTCCCCAGTTTCTCCGAAATGGTCAGGCCTTTACAAAATTTAATTAAGAAAGACACCCAATATCACTGGGGACCCCTAGAGAATCAAGATTTTAATGCAATAAATAAGGCCATAATAGACGCTTCGTCTCTCATGAGCCCCGACTTTTCTCAAGACTTCACACTCTATACTTTTTCTTCTGACCGTTCCTATGCCACCGTCCTAACTCAAAAGAATGTCGAAAACAATGAAGTACCCATTTCCTTTATGAGCTCTGCTTTCAAAGGCGCTGAACTTAATTACCCAGTGCTAGATTAGCAAGCCTACACTATTTTCAAAGTAGTCAAGCACTTCCGGTCCTATCTTTTGAAGTCAAGGACGAAAGTCATTGTCCCTTACCTAGCCATCAGGAACCTGTTAGTGCAGAAGGAACTAGGAGAAAAGAGGGCTAACTGGGTTACCTCCTTGCAGGAGTACGACTTATAAATTACCCCAACTCAAATAGTGAGAGGCCAAGGGTTATGAAATTTAGTCGTTGATTCAACAACAAGACAGCAAGAAGAAATCGATACGTCAAACCTAGGACAACACGATCAAAATGCAATCCGTTGTGCACAAAACCCTATTAGTCCTTGGTATGACGATATAAGATTCTATCTTGAACATGGGTCAGCCCCCCGTCACTTGGATCCCACTAAAAGAAGAGCGTTGAGATTAAAGTCTGCCTCCTTTCATTTGGTTAATGGTATCCTGTTTCGTCAAATTTTTGATGGTGTGTTAATGCGTTGTCTTGAGAAAGACGAAGCAGAAAAAGTCTTGCTAGAATTGCATGTAGGAGAAGCTGGTGGTCATTTTGGTGGTGACACCACTACCCATAAGGTTTTAAGAGACAATTATTACTGGCCCACACTTTTTAGAGACGCCCATGCCTTGTGTCGTAAGTGTACCATTTGTCAAAAAACATCAGGGCGGCTACAAAAACCAGCCTCTCCTTTTCAGTAGTGGGGACTTGATATCATAGGTCCAATCAACCCTCCATCCTCAAAATAGCATAAGTTCATCATAACAGCCACAAATTACTTTACCCGATGGTCTGAAGCCGTCGCGTTAAGAACTCTCAACACCAGTCAGGTAATTGCCTTTCTAAATTCGAATATTATCACTCGTTTTGGTATCCCTGACTGTTTAGTATTCGATAACGCTTCTTACTTTTCCTCTCTTGATATGAGCGAGTTATCTTTGGAAAAAGGAATTAAATTGAAGTATTCTGCTAGCTATTACCCCCAGGGAAATGGATTGGTAGAATCAACAAATAAGAACTTGATTAAAATCATCAAGAGAACAGTGGATGAAAATCACAAAAATTGGCACAATGCACTATTAAACGCGTTGTGGGATGATAGGGTAACACCAAAATCTACTTTAGGTAACTCCCCCTTTTTTCTCGTTTATGGCATAGAAGCAATTCTGCCACTACACGTTCTTCTTCCTTCACTTCAGCTATCGCAGAAAATTCAAGAAGAAGATTGTCCCCCTTTGGAAAACCGAATTAATGCTTTGATGAAGCTAGAAGAGGTAAAATCCCAAGCTAAACGTAAGTTAGATCAACATCAACTATTGGTTAAAAGATGGTTCTATTCTAACTCTGCTTCTGATAGGAATTTCGAACTAGGTGATCTCGTCTTGAAATGGGACAAACCGCATGAGGGAAAGGGAGAGGACACAAAATTTCAAAACTTATGGCTTGGACCATTTTTAATTGCTGAGAAGTTGGGTCCCAGTTCTTTCTGATTGCAGAATCTAGAGGGGCATCCTGACACCTATCCGGTGAATGGCCAAGCCCTGAAAAGATACTTTGCTTGATGACAACCCTTGTACATTATGTACATATTTTGCTTGGCTTGTTTTTCTTTTGCTGTTTTGATTTGGATTTCTCCTTTTCGTTTATCAGCTTGTGTTTTTGGAAATATACATACCTGTATACTGAGCTATTTGGACAAAGAAAACAGAAAAGTCCTTTGCTCAAATGACTACTAATAAAATTGTATAAACATCAATTGTATACTTCTGAAATTTACATCTGTGATTGGCAAAATTTTGTTGTTTGAAAGAAGTTAACTAATTTCAATCTCTAACATAAGCTTGTTGCGATCATCCATTATATTTTTACGCTGTCCCTATTCCTTAAGGGAATGACTCAGAAGATGTCTCCCTGCCTTAGAAAGTTGGTTCTGTAAATGAAACATCTCTGGATCTTAATAAAGGACAGTTCTAAAAAAAAAAAAAATTGTTGAGGTCTTAAAAAATATGTGAAAATATCATAATTTTCAGCATCACCCCGCCCGACTATATCTTTGAAAAACGAAATAAATCATTAATAGAGCTATGGGAAGTTCTTGTAAACCCGCCGAGATGATGAATAGGTCTGCTGGCAGTGGGTAAATGCATGCATGGTGCCAAGACAACTTTTCCGGGGTACTGAACAGGCCCGTTGGCAGCGAAGCAATGTCAGGTATATGAAAATTTGCAAATACGAAACCTCTTGACTTCAATTTGTCTTTTATTATGATCTAGAACTTCTTGGCAGGATACGGATGTCAAAGTGGGTTAAATGGAAACCCTGTCGAGGCTATGGACACCTGCTGGTAGCAGTGGCTCTTTCAACAGTATTGGAGATTTTATCTTTAATATCGTAGCTCGCTTGTCTTAAGATTATTATCAGTTTTCATCCTTTGAACACTGCTAGAATATTTGGTTAATGATGATGTTTATACGATTTTTTGGTTGTTGTTTTTGAGTTAGAATTTTTCTCGTTATCCTAATCTGAGTATGTTCTTTTGGCAGAGATAACTGCTTCTACCAGTGTGTCGCCATTGTTGGCAGCCAATTCACATTTTTTTACTGTCCTTATGAGCTGCCTACACCAGTGCTTCGCAAACCTTGATTTTCGTCGCAATCCTTCATTAAAACGACACTATTATTTTTGCGCCATGTGCACACTTACCTTTGCTCTTGTTTTCACGACTGCAAGCATGAAAAATTGGTTTTCAAAGTCACATTAAAATCGTCACTAAATTGTTGCGATCATTCTTGTCGATATGCCCATTGAGTTTCCAATTTACTTATCACTGTGCATTTACTCCAACATCCTTATTCATTTGGAATTTTTATATATGACTTCGTTTTACAAGATTGTAATAACATTCTTTTAATCGAGTTTTTGATGCATTGATGATTGGATTTATATGCTCTTTGATCGATTCACTTGATCATTGGTTTCATGAAAACACATTGGTGTTATGATTAAACTCTTGGTATAAATCATTCTATACAACACATTTCATACAATAAAACCCTTGGTATTGGTTTCGATTCGATTGTTTGGTTTTAAATCTATGGTAAAACTATTGGTTCGCGCAAATGTTTAATCCACTTACCATTGATTTCATTGGTTGATTGAATGGCATAATTGTTAACACATATGCATAGTCATTTGAATAGTTATAAGCGCCGACAGTTGTACTTTGGATATGACTGTTGTGCATGGTCCAAAATAGCTCCACTACCCTCGCACGATATGTCATTAATGTCTCCCCCCTATCCCTGTTGCACCTCTTCTAGTTTCGGGTAAGCCTGTGAGCATTTTGCCCCTGTGTATGCTGTGATTCAAACCCTGGCTCGTTCACATCGCTCCTCGTGTGCTCTTGTCTATGGCACCGATGGTGCGAATAGAGTCGAACGGTAGTCAAGCTCTATTACTATTTGATAACGCCTATAAGGATTTAGAGGATAGTGGTTGGATCACATTTGTACAGAGGTTCAAGGGTTTCAATCTGTTTGTTGCAAAACAATTCACCCTTACCTTTGATGGGTGTAGGGCTAAAGTAGGTGACATTCAAATTGAACTTAATGAAGAATTCATAAGTTCTGCCACATGACTAGTAGCCACAGGCCAACGATGGTTTAAGAACTCCAAAGTTGATGAGGTGTCATGGCCTTTACTGTTCGTATCACGAAAGGTTACATCCTGTGACAAAGGTATGCCTATTTCCACACTTAAACCCATGTGGCACGATCTTTCGATAATGGTTAAACAATTTGTGACCTGTGAAGGTCAGTATGGATTGGTTTTTCTATATCACCTTAGACTATTAATAAATTTCATGGGCTATTCATTGAACATGCCATTTTACTTCCTGCGTAGTCTCTACAAAATGGCTAAGAGGTTCAAACGTGAAAAGGCTGATAGCAGCTTGTTTCACCATGGCTTGATTAGACTCATCGTCGTTCACCATTTAAACCTCCATGGTGATAATTGGCAAGCCTTTTTATCTCGAAATGGCTTTGTTGATTCAGAGTCTATCCAAATCGACAAGTCTGTGGTCAGTGAGACTATGGTCGGGCCACCCATGCCATTTCATGCCCTTCTACCCTCTCCCAAACCCTCGGTTGGCCCTGATATTGACCTACCCGACATCATAACAGACAAGGTTGAGGCTGTAAAGAAGCCTGTAAGTAAGAAAGTCAAGGGTAACCCTACTGTCAACAACAAGGGTAAAAAGAATGCTCAATTAATATTGAGACTGGCCCAGAATAAAGCTAGGCCTAGCATCGACCAAAAGCCCATAGTTTTGAGTGAAGACTCGGACTTAGATATTGAGTGCTTCCTAGCTGGAGAGTACCCCTATTCCCAAGGCCTGTGCTCTGAGCCACCCTATGACTATGTTTCTAATTTTCCCCCATGCCTAAAGAACAATCCTAATTACCCAGGAATCAATCTTCATAATGAAACCCTCGGTGATTTAAACAAACCCTCACCTGCAATTTCGAAGCCTGAACAGACATCATGTAGCCAATGTAATGTGTGGCTTGAGTGCTACTATGCCGACGTTCCCTTATTACAATCGAAGATCAAGTATTTAGAGAACCAAGTCACTGTGTTTTCGAGAGAAAGGGACAGGCTTCAAGCTATTGACAAGAAGAAGAAAACCACCGGTTCAATCGATTTTAGGAATGTCGAATCGGCAACTGCCTTTGTCAATTCCAAACTATCATGACCAAGTTGTCTGCTAATTATCCAGGTATGAATTTCAATATCAATTTCGTTTTATGAATTGCTTGGACTAATATAATGAATTGGTTTTTGATTTTCAGTTAGCTCTGCTCATTATTTGAAATGACTCTGTCATACTTTGATTATCAAAAATAGTTATGTTGTGGATCCTGTACAATAGATTCATTTTACTAAAGTTGAATATGGTTATGATTTTGGTATGTGATTTTGTCGTGCCTAGTTTAGTAGAAGCGATTGATTGGTTTTGACTTGGGTTTGATTCCTTTTGAATAATTCTGTTGGTTTGAATTAACCAAATAAATGGAGTTTTCTTTCGTTTAGATTTTGATTGCTTATGACCTGTATAAGAGATCTTTGTGCTAAAATCAGAGCACGGCTATGTTTTGATTTGGTATGATTTCGTTGTGGATGGATTCTTTTGGCTCTGTTTTAGTTTTAATGGTTTGATTTTGGAACGATTTTGTGGGCTTGAATTGTTATGATCCTTTAGATATGTTATGCGTCATTATTAATGATTGGTTTAATAAATATGATGTGATATTTTAAATCAGGAAAACAACTCTGTTCGACTTCGATTTGGCAAAAACGACTATGTTTTGTATTGAATCGATATTCTCATTTGGCCTGTGCTGAAGATCTATTTGCTAAAATCATGGAAACAGTGTCAATTCATAACGATTATGTCAGCCTCAAACCATTTCGATTCGTTCTTCTTTGATTGGATATGCAAGTGATTATTGTGTGCTATGATTAGCATGATCGCTTGTTTATGTTTAATATATCTATATCAATTTGAAAATGATCTTGTTGATTTTGTTTGGATTGGATAATGATCTTGTTGATAATTGAATCAACATAAAACTGTTGGTGTTGATTTCAATTGGTCCATGAAAACGATTTCATTGATGTTGAGTTATCCAATATGATTCCGTTGACCCGAAATTCTGATAACAAATGGAATAGAGTACATGTATCTCTGTAATCATTCGATTAATCATAATCTTGTTTGCTCTCAAATTAGTATAACAATTTTTTATTTGAATGATTCATTGGTTTTCAAATAGAAATTAGATACTTGTTTAATAGTTTGAATTTAATTCTTTGAGATTTGAATTGGTTTTAATACGATTTTGTGTTCAATTTAGACTAGCTACAGAATCGCAAGATTCTGTAGCTAGTCTTAGAAATTAGATTTTTGTCAATTTTATAAATAAAATATCCTCTAATATTGTCTATTTGTGTCCTTGTTCAGGTACATGCAAATTGCAATGATCAATTTGGGCATGCTGTGACAATATAGGAGATATTTATGAGATGTAGTTTTTATTTTTAAGTTGTTAGTTTGAGTTAGAAATAGAGACTTGGGATATTTTCCCAGATTTGTGTAAACTGTTTTGATAACTCCCACAAGGATGTTTTACCCTGTGGGAGGTCTTTAAATACTTGTCATTTTTTGTAATAAACTCATGATCCTCATTGTGGGAGAACCAGACTATGGATTTATGATTCAGACTGAGATGAAAGTTGATGTCTTGTAACAGCTTTCGCTTTCAATATATCAAACTTTTGTTTCAAGTTTTATTCATATCATTTTGCAGTTGATTATAGACTACTTTAGCTATCGTAATCTATTGTAGCTTGATGTAACTTGATTAATGTGTATCCATATCTGATCTCTTTTATTATTTAAAAATACAACAATTATTTGTTTCAGTTAATGAATGATAGATTTCTCTTCTTCGTTAATTGAATCATTTTGTACAAATCCTTGTACGTAGATTTATCTAAATGTTATGATTTGTAAATTATAAGATTGTTGTGACTTTTATGTCTTGTTTGTTCTGTTATCGATTTTCAAAAGAGAACTGTTGCTTACTGTTTACGAGAGGCTGGCAGAGGATTGATGTGGGTTTCCTCCCATTGAACAACTGAACTGGATTCTTTACACAGGACAAATTGGAAAGAGTTATTACAGGTTAGCTTATTAGTATAATTTAATTAGTTTAGATAGATATATGTATAGTTTAGATTTGTAGTTAGAGTTAGTGTTTTAGTTGCTTAGCTTAGATAGTTATTTTTTATTCTATTTATTTATCATAAAACTATAAAATCAAAAAACAGTTTCGTTGTCTTAGGATAGTTTGCAATTGATTTTTTGCAGGTTTGCTTCTAAATCTGTAATTTATAAATATTGTACATTTGTCATTAAGATTTGATTCAGTTAATAGTTGAATGTTAAATTTTATAGAATTATTATAGTATTAGATAGTAGATTGTATATATTAGTAGTTTAGATTTGTTTACTAGTTTGTTTTAATTGTTATTTTTATTTAGATTAGTTAATTTAGAGTAGTTTTCTTGTTTTGTTTTCTTAGGACTTAGATTGGCTAATGGATCCGCTAAACCCGTCAGGGTGGGTTATCCCAAACGTCTTGGGTTATTTAGACAACCCCAGCCGGATCCACTCTCCTAGTTGACGGATGGTCAATTTCGCCCGTCAACACATTCCATCCCCCTTATGAAAGCATTGTCCTCAACGCTTGATTTACAACGATATACCAGGATCCCATGGATAATTGTGGACCATAATGATGAAGAAGACTGGATAACCAAGGTCCCATGTAGAAAGGAAAGCCACCATGTTGAAGTAGTCCAAGCACCATTGTAAGCCCGAGTCCCATGTCCAAGTGCTCATGTGAACTCCCCGTGGAAGATTTTGGAACTCAATAATCAACTCAAAATGATACTCCAAAGATTGACACCTGTCATGTGGATCCAAATAAGAATATCCATCCACATAGTGGAAAAGGGTCGTAGCAGAATCTGAAATGAATAATACCATTGTAGAATATGCAGGATGGACACTGGAGGCCATTCAATAGTTATAATAGTGGATTAAATTCAATGTAAGGTGGACTAGGTCCACTATATTATTAAATAAGGCTCACTATGGTAGTTAGACATAATAAATGGGTAGTTAAATATAATAAATGTAAGAGGACTTCTTAGAAAGTTCTACTTCTAGAAGATTCCTCCTCTAGAATGTTCTTAGGTGATGGTAGAACTATATAAAGGGGTTCAAATAATGTAATGGGATATGAAGAGAAATATTGTATTTGGATCGGTAGTTCAATAGGAGAATGCCCCCTCAAAGAGGCAAGTGAATAGGAGAGGATCCCTTCCATAATATGATCCATTGTACGGTGTTGCCCTACCTCAAGGGTTTTCTCTATTTCTTGTGTTCATATTATGGTGAATGGTTTATGATTTATTCTTGGTATTATTGAAGTATATTTGTAGATATGTTATAGGTTCTTAACATTGGTATCATAGCACTTTCCTTGGCAGACATTGTGGGAAAATATTTTTTATTTTTGCAGATTTTTTTCAGAGAAAAAAAAAAGAGGGCCGCGACATTCCAGAAATTTTCAGTATATTTTTGTGAAACATTTGCAGAAACAGGTTGTAGATATGAGTTCCTCTCAGAAAAACACCCAAGTTAAAAAAAAAAAAAATCGTCTAAAACGGAGTCCGAGAAGTCAAGATATTGAATTTTTAAAATCTGCAATTTTTCAGGGTTTTTTCCACGGACGACGACGCGATTTTTTTTTATTTTTGTAGCATATGGAGACCTAATTTGTACAAATAAATTATATATCTGAATTAATCTCACAATTTCACCCAATTTAAAAAACAAATCATCCGAAACAGAGTCCGGAAAGTGAAGTTATGAACATTTTAAATTCAACAGTTTTTCAGGGTTTTTCCGGAAAACGCCGCGATTTTCTGTAGTAACTTATTGTTCTGTTTTTGGGGTTTTTTCATAACAAATGTGGGACCAAAGAGTTCATAGGTTTCTCATATGGCTATTTCCTCTCAAACCCTCAAGAGAATTCTTGAAGCATTCAAATCCAAATTGTATGACACATTGGATGCTAGATTGCATGACCTTGCAAATGACCTCAATGATAGTTTCTGTAGTATTCGAGATTCATTGGATAACATGCAACAGATATTTCTTATGGTGGACATCAGTGATGAATATAATTAATAAATATATGCTTGGTACTATTTTGAGGCTGATTGTGATGATTGGTATATGGATAGTTGTCATTCCTGGGATGACAACCACTTTCATATTTTATTTGATGACTCTAATCCACCTTTTGTAGAGAGCATCAATATGACAAATCAAGAGCCAATGATTATTATCAGTGTCCATCCTGCATATTCTACAGTGGTATTATTCCTTCAAGATTCTTCTACAACCCTTTTCCACTATGTGGATGGATATTCTTATTTGGATCCACATGACATGTGTCAGTCTTTGGAGCATCATTTTGAGTTGGTTATTGGGTTCCAAAATATTCCACGGGGAGTTCACATGAGCACTTGGAGATGGGACCCAGTATTACAATGGTGGTTGGACTACTTCAATATGATGGCTTTCCTTTCTACATGGGACCTTTGTTCTCTAGTCTTCTTCAGCATTATGGTCCACATTTATCCATGGGACCCTGGTATATGTTTGTATATCAAGCGTTGAGGACAACGCTTTCATAAGGGGGATGGAATGTA